>JAOTQJ010045942.1:0-50278 GCA_025642045.1 Solanum sejunctum
CTCTATTTTTATATTCGAATTTCGAGAATCAATTTTTCTCAAATTAATTGAGCTCAAATTGATTTTTGATTTTTTTTTAATTATTTTATTTTTTAAGCAAAGCCATTTTTCGGTATAACAAATAACATATAAAAATATGGAATGTATCTAAGATGCTTGACATAAATCATTCTTACATAGATTATAATACATGTTTAAGAAGAGACCATCATTGTAGAACCCAGAATTTACCAAGGTACAAAGCCCTTTGGTCGGTTGGTGTACTATCGCACCCCACCACCCATGGTGATTGAGGTACTAATCCCTCAACCCTATTATCAAGGTATGAACCCCTTGATTGATTGGTGGATAATCTCACCCTACCACCCATGGTGATTGAGGTACTAACCCCTCAACCAGGTTATCAAGGCACAACCCCTTGATTAGTATCAAGGTACAAACCCCTCGACATTGTTACCCGAGCTATTAACCTCCCGAGTAGCGTGGTCACTGTCCAACACTATATAGGATAATATCATATACATACATTCCCTTTATCATAAGACATGCATTGGACCTTTAATTCCTTAAAAAACTATAATCGGACATTTCATCAAACACTTGGCGGGTGTGTATAGCTAGTGTAAAGCCATGCAATTTAGGGATGCAATCATGCAGGAAAATCCATTGTAAAACCATCCATCAATACTTGGTAACACCCTCAAGCAATATACATCAAAACCCTTCATCAAACCCCATAATGGGTCATAGATTCATAGCTCAAAACATGATAAAATAACCACAATTTCATGAATCCCTAACATTGTTCATAGCCTAATTCATAATAAGTAAGACTTATAAGTAAATCAACTTGAAATCATGCAATTTAAGTGAAAAAGAAGCTTCAGCATCATGGGTGAAAGGAACCCATAAGTGTAACCCACATACCTTAGCTTTAAAGTATTCTTGAAGAAGATTAGAGATGGAGACTTGAAGCTTGAATGAGAACCTTAAGATTCGAATGAGTTTTGGGACTTTAAATTTTGAGTGAAATATGAGTCTAAGTGTTTCAGTGATTGTTGGGGAATGTATTATATGATATGAAGGTCGAATATGACTAAGTACAGGTATTTCATGCATGGAAAGGCTTAGACATAAGACCCAAAAGCCTTGGAGCGAGATAAAAATCACTGGCAACAAAATACATAGGTCTATGTCTAGTCTGAGACACAAATTTGTCGTGGAGATAAAATTTACACAGGTCTGCAATGGTTGTGCATCACAAATTGATTCTGGAAATTATAATTTTGGAAAAAATGAAATTACAATTCATTTGCTCTAAAATTTGGGTTAGACCCATTTCTCACTCAACCCCCTAATCAAGAATATGAAGTTGGATTTTTGATATCACGCTCGAATTTTAAGGTATATGGAAATTACAATTTTAGGTACTTTTGAGGCACAGTTTTGGGCACTTTTTAGGGTCGTTTCAATATTTCCCCCTTGGGAACATTTGTCCCGGAATATCAAAAAAAGGTACATGAGAGACATAAATATGTCAAGTTTTAGCCCACATAAGGATGAAATAATGCACTTAAACATCATTTCAAAAATCTCAATATAAGTTTAAAATCAGCATGAACTTGTTAATTTAAATATGAATGCATGCAATGACATGAGGGCCAAAATTAAGCATTGAAATCACATAGGGACTTAGATTAATACCTTAGGCTTGAGTGAAGTGGAAAAGGTAAGGATATCACTTTTGCATGTTTGCTTCGGCCTCCAATGTAGCAGTTTCAACTTGTTGATTCCTCCAAAGGATCTTAACGAAAGCCATATCCTTGTTCCACAACCTCTTCACTTGTCTATCAAAATCTGAACCAAAGCCTCTTCATAATTCATATTGTTTTCAACAACACCCACAACATCAAGAGGGACCGAATGAACCAAATCCATCTCACTAGGCAATTCCAACTCCTAAGCTACGTTGCCTATCCTCCTCATTACCCTATAAGGACCCACATATATTGCACTCAACTTGCCTTTCTTACCAAAATGAACCACACCCTTCATGGGTGAGACCTTCAAATAGACCTAATCACCAACTTTGAATTCAAGATCTCTTCTCCTCACATCGTCATAGGACTTTGGGCGACTTTGGGCCATTGCAACATTTCTCTAATCATTATAACCTTCTCAAGAGCCTTTATAACAAGATTTGGTCCAGGTAAAGGCACCTCTTCAACCTTAAATCACCCAACTGGTGATCTATAATGTCTACCATAAAGAGCCTCAAAATGGGCCATACCAATACTACAATGATAGCTATTGTTATAGGCAAACTAAATCAATGAAAGATGATCATCCCAACTTCACTTAAGCTCCAATACACAAGACCTAATATATCCTCAAGTGTTTGAATAGTTCTTTCTGCTTGGCCCATTTGAGGGTGAAAGGTCGTACTAAGTTTAAGTCTTATACCAAGACCCCTTTAAAAGTACCTTAAAAATGTGAAGTAAATTATGCACCACACATCCAATATAATGTACAAAGGAACCTGATGCAACCTCATCAAGTCATGAATGCACAACCTAGCATAATCGTCAGCCACATATGTGGTCTTATGGCGGACTGGCACCAGTTGTTGATAAGGCTCGAGAGAACCAACCTCTATCCATGCGCTTTTTATACATACTATAAGGGATTTCTACATTCAACATGCCTTTAAGAAAGTATACAGTAATAACAAGCTAAAAGGAAATGCATATGACTAGGCCGTTAGGGCCACATTGTCTAAAGTACGAGACATGACCATACTTCAATTTACATAGTCTACAAAGCCTCTAGATAAGGAAAAGTATGTAATAAGGGTCAAAATAGGCCCCACTTTGACTAACTACACAACACAAAAATATAAGCTCTAGACACACAAAGCTTCGAAGAAACATGGAGCTTGGTAATAACAGTTGGATATCCTGTATTCCTATTGGGGAGAGCTACTAGCACCTGTACCTACAGCATGAAATGTAGGTCCCCCATAAGGGAAGTTTATACGAGATAATATACTGAATATGTAAGGTAAGAAATACTATATATGAATTAATAACTCAAATGAAACTATGCACTGGTGTAAGGATAGGAGACCACCTTTAGTCATACTTTGGAATCATATACTTTATGTTCTTTTTATTACTTTACCTTTACTGTATAATCTGTGTACAACATGTCATATACATAACCAGCTGATCAGTGGTAAATCTATATCGGTATTGGCCCTGGCTAGGCTTTTCCTTTCACCCCTTGGGCTACCCCCCGTGATAGGATCGACCCTAGTAAGGTGATTGTTACACCTCTTAGGTTACCACCCATCAATAAGCAATAAGCATTACCTTTCAATTATCTTTGAGATGATTCTTTTGGTGGTCATAATATTGGGGATGTAGGACTATAGTTGTAGCATGTTACATGTAAATAATCATACAAGCCAATATGATAATGAAAAGAGTACATTACAGAAATAATGAAATGCATATAAGATAAAATAACTCATGAACTTTATTTAGGAACAAGAACCCATGTGACTTGGTATCCAAGTATGTATGAAGATTTGAAGGTGACTATGTATGGGAGCATATGAGCATGTGAAAGAGTGGAGACATGGTCAAAGTTGTGTCAGAGTTTGCAAGTGCCTTTCTTTGGCAAGTAGGTATTTATGTTTCATGCCAAATAATATGAAATCAAGTAGCCTTACATACCTCGTTGTATGACCTTGCTATTACCTTGAGATAACCTTTAATTCCTCTAAATATTTATGTACAATATAGTAGGTGATCAAACTATCATTAGTATCCAATAGATACATCTTGGAAGTCCAATCTCATAAAAAAAACAACACACGGGCAGCAAGCGTATAATTATAAACTCGAGCATATTCTTTCAATTTTTCTGCCTCTAATTATATTTTCCAATACACATTATCATATACATATTATGTGAAGGCCTATTTTAGTGCCATAACATTCTTACAAGAGCCCACAAAGCACAACGTATAACCCTACACAACATATAGGCAGTATAACATTTCACCCTTCGCTATATTTCGACGTCGATAATTCCAAACCTATTCCAAGTTTAACCAAACAGTCCCCATCATATATACACATAACAATAGTCCTAAAATAGTACAAAAATAGTTCTAAAGTATATAGAGAATGTGAAACAAAAATCTCTGATTATCAGCCCACAAGTTCCTATTAAGAGCACAATTGTAATATCACACAATAACTCATTTTTGTGGATTGTAACAATGGTGCAACATCCTTGTTATATCAGTACAAAACTAAAACTTGTTTAAACCATAAACTTTACTTCATAAGCCAGCCAACTAGGAAGAGAAAAGTCTCTTAATCAACAAGAAAAGTGCACAACAATCCTTAGGACACATGTTGTCCAAAAATTTTAGCATAAACATAACCAGCCCAGTCTCTTGTTTATCATAAGAAAATTATACTAAACACATAAATATTCTTACTTAACTTTACCCTAAAGGTGTAGGACTTCTCCAAGAACCCTAAAAATCTCCCTGTGGCTGCTTTGCAAAGTTGAGAAGATGTAGAGAGAAAGCTTGTGAAAGCTGATTTTTTTCCAAGTTGGGAATGATTTAAAGGTGCTACTTGTAACACCTTTTTAAAGGAGCCTTTGGACAAGTTTGTTGTGTGGTTTAAGCCTCATATTACCAAGGTGGTGATGCAACAGCTTGGCCCTTCCACTTAGGCCTAAATGGGTTTCAAAGTTGATGGGCCTTGGCTACCCATTTTCCTAATTTCTCTTCACTTAGTTTGGGCCAAAATAGTCAAGTGGGTTGTGATGTACTTAGGACCTTTTTGTATTCTTCTTTTACTGAAAATATAGTCCATTTATGATGCTAAAATATTGGTTAAAGGTACACCTTTAAAAAACATACTTTATCCATAATCGGACTTGGACAAATTTGACGTGGGGCCTTGTCTCAGTCTAGCTAGCAAATTTAAGCTAAGCAAGTAGGTGACTCACCTACTAGCTTCCTAAGTCCTACAAGAACCGCACCTCTTTCACTTCATTTAAGGACATTATCTCCTTAGTTTGACTTAAAACTTGTATACACTCTACCCTTTTAAGTGTTATACGTACATATCGCCCTCTAATATGTTTCAAGTGCGTTTAAAAATAAGCGCTAATTTGACAAAGCCATATCATGTTTCATGTGCATAGGACAAGTATATGTAAGATATGGAGTGTTACATCCTCCCCCTTTAGGAATATTCATCCTCGAATGTTAGCATAATTAGATAGCTTAACTATGTTCAACACAATAATCATTCAAACACTCATACCTACTAAGTCTTCAATTCTGCATATTACAGTTCCTCTTAGGGTATTTTGATTTCATCGTATCCTCAACCTCCCATGTTATCTCTTTCATTCATTGATCCCTCTGAAGTATTTTTACTGAAGCTACTTTTTTATTCCTTAGCTTCTTAACTTTACGATCTAGAATAGCAATAGGTACCTCTTCATACTTAAGATCTTCTGTAACCTGCACATCTTCAATAGGAGTGATACTAGATCAGCTACCTATGCATTTTCGAAGCATTAAGACATGAAAAACTGAATGAACCATTGAAATCCCTTGGGGTAGTTCTAATTCAGATGCAACGTGCCCAAACCACTTAATAATTTTATATGGCCCTATGTAGCGTGGGCTCAGTTTTCCTTTCATACCAAATATCATAACCCCTTTCACTGGAGATACCTTTAAAAATATCCAATCCCCTACTGAGAATTCCAATCCTCTTTTCCTAGCATCTATATATGCTTTGTGATTACTTTGGGCTGTTTCTAGCCACTGTTGTATTACCCTGACTTTTTCCATGACTTGTTGTACTAGATCTGACCCAAGCAAGGTGGTTTCACCCACTTCAAACCATCTAATCGGTGACCTAAATTTTCTTCCATACAAAGTTTCATAAGGTGACACCTTAATGCTTGAATGGTAGCTATAATTATAGGCAAATTCAATAAGTAGCAAATTGTCCACTCAACTACCTTTAAAGTCCAATACACAAGCTCGCAACATATCTTCAAGTGTTTGGATAATTCGTTCTGCTTGACTGTCTATTTGAGGGTGGAAAGCTGAACTCAAATTCACTTGTGTCCCTGAACTCCTATTGAAGGACTTCCAAAACTTTGCAGTGAATTGAGCTACTCGATCAGATATAATGAAGATTGGAACCCCATGTAGCCTGACTATCTCTTTGAGGTATAACTTGGCATATTCTTCAGCTGTATAATTGTAACAGCTCACATTTTACAATATAGTACAATGCAAATGAAACATGATATGGTTTGGTCAAATTACGACCCTTTTTAAAAGTGCTCGAATTACATATTATAGGAGAATATGTGCGTCTAACACTTAAGGGCGTCGAGTATATACATGTTTTTTGTCAAATTGAGGAAATCACAACCTTAAATGAAGTAAGATAATTGAGGTGCTTGTAGGACTTAAGAAGCTAGTAGGTGAGTCACCTACTTGCTTAGCTTAAATTGCTAGCTAAACAGAGACAAGGCCCGACTTCGAATTTGTTCAAGTTCGATTATGAATGAAGTCCATGTTAAGGGTGTAGCTTTGGCCCATGTTTTAGCATCATATATGGACTATATTTTCATCCTAAGAAGGAAATTAAAAGATCCCAAATATATCACAATTTCTTTGATAATTTGGGCCAAAACTAACTAAGAGAAAGAGGACAAAATGAGCAGCCAAGGCCCAACCAATTTGAACACAATTAGGCCCAAGTGAAAGGGCCAAGCTTCTACATCACCACCTTAATAATATAAGTATTAAACCACATTATAAATTTGGCCAAAATCCCCTTTAAAAGGTCTTACATATAGCACCTTTAAGTCATTCTTAGACTTGGAAAAATTTCAGCTTTCACAAACCTTCTCTCTACACTTTCTTAAACTAGCAAAGCAGCCACAAGGGGACTTATAGGGTTCTTGGAGAAGCCCTACACCTTGAGGGTAGTCGTAAGTAAGTTTACATATATGTTTAGTACAGTTTTATTATGAAAAACAAGAAGTATATACTAGTATGTTTGTGCTGGAAATTTGGACAGCATGTGTCTTAAGGATTGTTGTGAACTTTTCTTGTCATTTAAGAGGATTTTCTCTTCTTGGTTGGATGATTATGAAGTAAGACTTATGTTTTTTACAAGGTATAGTTTTTTAGTGATATAATAAGTTGCTTCACCTTTTTTACAGTCCGCGAAAGTAAGTTCTCGTGTGATATTATAATTATGCTAGTAATTGGAACTTGTAGGTTGATTGATTGAGGACTATAGTCTCATGTCCTCCACCTATTTTGAGGACTAATATGAACTATTTTAGGACTTTTTCTATGTATAAATATTGTGGGAATAGTTTGGTTGAAGTTGGTAAAGGTTTGGAATCATCAACATTTTAATGTAGCACAAAGACGTAACGTTATGCTGCCTATTTATATGTTGCGTAGAATTGTTATGTCCTAAGCTTTGTGGACTGTTGTAAGGATGTTATAGCACTAAAACAGGCTTCACATGATGTGTATATGATAATCTGTATTAGAAAATGTGATTACGGGCAAAAAGGTTAAACAAATATGCTCGGGTTCATAATTATCCTCTTGCTGCCCATGTTTTTTTTTATGAGATTGGGCTGCCAAGATGTATTTATTGGCTGCTAATGCTTGTTTTATCACCTACTATGTTGTAGATAAATATTTGGAGGAAGGGAAGGTTATCTTTAGGTAATAGAGAGGTCGTACAGTGAGGTATGTAAGGCTACTTGATTTCATATTATTTGGCATGAAACATAAATCCCTCCTTGGCACATAAAAGGCACTTACCAACTCTAACACAACTACCAACTATGTCTCCACTCTTTCACATGCTCATATGCTTCAATACATAGTTACCTTTAAATCTGCATACATACTTGGATACTAAATTACATGGGTTCTTATTGCTAAATAATGTTCACAAGTTGTTTCATCTCATAAGCATTTCATTATTTGTGTCACATACTCTTTTAATTTTCATATTATATTGCATGATTATCTACATGTTACATGCTACATATACAGCACTACGGCTCTAATATTGTGATCACCAAAAGAATCATCTCAAAGTTAATTAAAAGATAAAGTAAAGTATATTGCTTATTGATAGGTGGTAGCCCGAGGGCTGGAAGAATCACTTAGCAAGGGATGATCCTATCACGGGGGGTTGCCCGAGGGGTTAAGGAAGAGCCTAGCCAGGGCTGATCCTGATCTAGTTTTGCCATTGATTAGCTAGTAATTTGTATTACATGTTGTGCACAGATTATAAAGTAAAGGTAAAGTAATAAAAAAGAACATAAAGTACATGATCCCACAGTACAACTAAAGGTGGTCTCTTATCCTATATCAGTGCATAGTTTCATTTGACCTGTTATTTCTTATACAATATTTCCTGCCTTACGGGGGACCTGTATTTCATGCTGCAGGTACAGATGGTAGTAGATCTCCCCAGTAGGAGTACAGGATATCCAGCTGTTGTTACCAAGCTCTCAGTTGCTTCAGTGCTTTGTTCTAGAGTTTATATTTTTGTATTGCACAGTTAGTCGAGGCGGGGCCTGTCTCGACCCTTAGCAGATACTTTCCCTTATCTAGAGGCTTGTAGACTATGTAAATTAAAGTGTGATCATGTCTCGTACTTCATCAACCGTGGCCCCAACGGCCTAGTCATACGCATTTCTTTTTGGCTTGTTATCATTGCTTATTTTCTCAAAGGCATGTCAAATATAGAAACACTTTATAATATGTATAGAAAATGCATAGATATAGGTTGGTTCTCCCAGGCCTTACCGACAATGGGTGCAAGTCCGCCAGAATGGGACTTTAGGGCATGACAGAAGTGGTATCAGAGCGGGTCATCCTTGGGAGTCTACAAAGCCGCATCTATGTAGAGTCTTGTTTATAAATATGTTGTGCACCACACTTATAAGAGTTGCTACTTTCTTTTAGGAGTTGCTACTTTCTTTTCATTCTTTAGATCGTGCCATAAAGCCAAGTGTAATAGGTGCATTATTTCTAACTCCTAAAATTTTTTGTATAGCAAGTATGCCAGAAACCAGATGAAACAAAGGTAAAGGGAAGGGAGTAGAAGTGGTGGTTGGTATACCAAGTCAGGTGAGACAACGAAATTAGGTTCAAGAGGAGTCTCTGTCACAAACATCTCTAACTCCTCCAGCTCCTGATGAACCTAGAAGTAGTGAAATTACCCTAGAATCACCTATTGATGCTACCGTGCAGGATTTGAGAAATGTAGTCCAACTATTGACCCGGAAGGTCCTGTTATAGGTATAGGTTGTGTGAATAGGGCAGCTGGCACGAAGATATGTGATTTCCTTAATTTGGACCCTCCATCCTTCACTGGGTCAGATCCTAATGAAGATCCCCAAGTCTTTATTGATCAGATTCAGCGCACTTTAGATGTTATGCATGTGAGTGGTATAGAAGTTGTCGAGTTAGAGACATACAGGTTGAAGGGTATGGCTATATTAAGGTATGAAGCTTGGAATCAATCTAAGGGTATATATACACCCCCAACTACCTAGAAGGAGTTCAAAGATTGCATTTATTGACCATTACTTGCCACTAAAGATTCAAGAGGCCAGTGCAGACCAATTCTTAATGTCCACTAAGGGAATATGAGCGTGAGGGAGTATAGCCTTAAATTTAATTCCCTGGGAAGGTATGCTTCTAATGCAGTTTCTACTAAGGCAGATAGAGTTCATCGATGTGTAGATAGGTTGGATATATATCTAGTTAGAGAATGTACCATTGCTTCCTTGAACAAAGACATGGATATAGCGAGAATGCATGCTTTTACGCAGAAATTGGAGGATCATAGGCAAAGGAGAAGGACACTAGAGCTGGAAAGGGGATAGGCCAAAAGGGCCAGATCTACAGAGTAGTTTACACCATCCCAAGGTGATCTTAGGCCTCGGTTTTCTAATAGACCGCCAAGGCCATTACCCTCCTACTCTATAGTCAGTGCTCCACCACAACTTCAAAGGTCTAGAAGTAATCAATTCGGTCAATAAGGTGAGGGACAAGGTGCATGGACAATAGGATATTTATCAGGTCGGACAATGACCCCTAGGAAAACTTGTAAATAGTGTGGAAGAAGTCATTCAAGTATATGTCATGTTGGGACAGACGCTTATTATTGGTGTGGTGTGCCAGGGCATATGATAAGAGATTGCCCAAGGAGGCATATGGATGATATAGAACAATCTACTAAGTCAGCTATTGTTTCATCATCGTCAGTTCCTCAAATAGTTAGGGTCAACAAGCACCTATGGGTCATGGTAGAGGTGTTAGAGGGGCAGGTGCTCTAGTGGAGTCCAGAATCACACTTATGCTCTGGGGAGTCGACAAAATTTAGAAGCTTCAACTGATATGGTCACAGGTATATTGTCCATCTTTTCACATAATATATATGCATTAATGGACCCTAGTTCTACGCTATCATACATTACCCCACTAGTTGCTAGGAAGCTTAAGAGGACACGCAAATTATTGGACAAACTATTTGAAGTGTCCACACCAACCGGTGAATCTATTATGGCTAGAAGAATTTATTATGATTGTGTAGTAATTGGTAACTGTTTGAGACCATGACACATTGGCCGACCTTCTTGAGCTAGAAATGGTAGAATTTGATGTTATAATAGGTAATGGATTGGTTAGCTTCTTTCTATGCCACCGTGGATTGTCGAACTAAGAAAGTGTACTTCCTCTTTCCAAATGAGATAGTTCTTGAAAAGGAAGGCAATGTTAGGGTGACAAAGAGTAAATTTATCTCTTATTTTAAGGCTAAAAAGATGATATATAAGGGGTATATATGCCATTTACTTAGAGTAAGAGATATACCAACTCTTCAATCAGTTCCAATAGTGAATGAATTTGTTGATGTGTTCCCTGAAGAACTCCTAGGCTTACCTCTAGAACGAGAAATAGATTTTGGTATTGACTTACTTCCAGGCACTCAACCTATTTCTATCCCTCCATATAGAATGGCCCCGATAGAGTTATGTGAATTAAAGAGTAGTTAAAAGACTTATTAGAGAAGGGCTTTATAATACCTAGTGTGTCCCCTTGGGTTGCACCAGTGTTATTTGTACACAAAAAGGATGGAACCTTGAGAATGTGTATCGATTATCGACAATTGAATAGGGTGAAAATTAAGAATAAATACCCCTTCCCCAGGATTGACAACTTATTTGATCAGTTACAGGGTGCCAAATGCTTTTCAAAAATTGATTTGAATCAAGGTATCACCAAGTGAGGGTAAAGGAGGTCCCAAGACAACTTTTAGAACATGCTATGGTCACTTTGAATTTCTTATTATGTCATTTGGACTAACGAATGCACCAGTAGATTTTATGAATCTAATGAATAGGGTATTTAAACCATTCTTGGATGTGTTCATGATAGTATTTATAAATGATATTTTGGTATATTCAAGATCAGAAGAGGACCATGCAAATAATTTATGACAAGTGTTATAGGTTCTTCGTGATCGACAGTTGTATACCAAGTTTTCTAAATGTGAATTTTGGCTAAAATAAGTGGCACTCTTTGGTCATATTATGTCTCATGAGGGGATAAGTGTTGATTCATAAAAGATAAAGGCTATGAAAGATTCACCAAGGCAAACAACAGCTACGAAAGTTTAGAGCTTCCTAGGTTTTGCAGGTTATTATAGGAGGTTTGTTGAGAGTTTTTCTTCTATTTCTGCACCTCTAACAAAGTTGACACATAAGGCGACCAAGTTTCCAATGGAATGATGCATGTGAAAGGAGCTTCCAGGAGCTGAAAAATAAGCTAACTTCTGCCCCTGTGCTAGTACTCCCAAAAGGCACTGAGGGGTATGCGGTGTATTGCGATGCTTCAGGAGTTGGCTTAGAGTGTGTACTGATACAACATGGTAGGGTAATTTCTTATGCATCTAGATAGCTATAAACATATGAGAAAAACTATCCAACACATGATCTTAAGCTAGCAATGATTGTATTTGCTCTGAAAATATGGCGCCACTATTTGTATAGGGTTCACATTGAGTATATACTGATAATAACACCTTACAATACATCTTTAACCAGAAAGACATAAATTTAAGATAGCGGAGGTGGCCAGAGCTAATAAAGGATTATGAAGTTGGTATATTATACCTATATTATACCATCCGGGGAAGGCAAATGTGGTGGCCAATGCTCTGAGTCATAAGGCAATCATAAATACTAGTGATCAAGCTATGATAAGTCAAGGAGTAGCTAAGGATCTACGTCAGCTAGCTAGTTTAGGAGTTTGCCTTCTTGAAACTCCAAAGGAAGGGGTTATTATACATAATGCAGCAACGTCTTCATTAGTAATAAAGCTGAAAGAAAAATAGTTTAAGGATCCTGTTCTACGATAGCATAAGGAAAAAGTGAGTCAACGTATGATAAAGGGCTTTAACCTTACACAAAATGGAGTACTTTACAACCAAAATAAATTATGGGTGCTTGATACTAATGGATTAAGAAAGAGGATAATGGAATAAGCCTATCATTCCTGATATTGCATACTTCCAGGATCAACTAAGATGTATCATGACCTGAAGGGAATGTTTTTGTGGGGAGGAATGAAAATTCACCATGCAAAATTTATGGCTCAATGTTCGAATTAACAACCAGTGAAAGTAGAACACCAAAAGCTAGTAGGTTATATGCAATGTATCGAGCTTCCAACATGGACATGGGATATGATCAATATGGATTTTGTTATCGGTTTGCCTCACTCATTTCAGAAGTTTGACTCTATATAGGTAATAGTTGACACTCACTAAGTTAGCACACTTCTTGCCAGTAGGAGTTATTATATGGCTGAAGAGTATGCCAAGCTATACCTTAGAGAGAGTCAGGCTACATGGAGTCCCAATCTCCATTATATCTGACCGAGTAGCTCCATTTACTACAAAGTTTTGGAAGTCCTTCCAAAGGAGTTTAGGGACATAAGTGAATTTGAGTACAACATTCCACCCTCAAACAGACGGTCAAGCAGAATACACTATTCAGACACTTGAAGATATGTTGCGAGCTTGTGCATTAGACTTTAAAGGTAGTTGGGTGGAATATTTGCCACTTAATGAATTTATATATAGTAATAGCTACTACTCAAGTATCAAGATGGCATCTTATGAAGCTTTGTACGGAAGGAAATATAGATCGCCAATTGGATGGTCCGAAGTGGGTGAAACTACTTTTCTTGGGCCAGATCTAGTACAACAAGCCATGAAAAAAGTTATGGTAATACAACAGCGGGCTAGAAATAGCCCAAAGTCATCACAAATCATATGTGAATGATAGAAGGAGAGGACTGGAATTCTCAGTAGGGGATTGGATATTTTTAAAGGTGTCTCCAATGAAAGGGGTTATGAGATTTGGTAAAAAAGAAAAACTGAGCGTTACATAGGGACATATCAGATTATTAAGAGTTTCGGGTAGGTTTCATAGAACTAGAGCTACCCCAAGAGCTTTCAATGGTTCATCTAGTTTTTCATGTCTCAATGCTTAGAAAATGCATAGGTGACCCATTTTGTATGACTCCTATGTACAGGTTATCGAAGATCTCACCTATGAAGAGGTACTTGTTGCTATTCTCGATTATCAAGTTAAGAAGCTAAGGAATAAAGAAATAGCTTCAGTAAAAGTACTTTGGAGAAACCAGCAAGTAGAAGAAATAACATAGGAGGCCGAGGATGTGATGAAATCAAAATACCCTTACTTATTTGAAGCTAAAGAGGACATCCAACATGCAATATTGGGACATTAACAGGTACGTATGATTGAATACTTAATGTGTTGTTAAAAGTTTATGTAAGTAATTGATTAAGCTATCCAATTGTGCTAACATTTGAGGATGAATGTTCCTAAGGGGGAGGATGTAATAGCCCACATCTTACAACACTAGCACAATTCAAATGAAACAGGATACGGTTTGGTTAAATTAGCGCCCATTTTTAAAAGTGCTCGAATTTCATGTTATAGGGGGATATGTGCGTCTAATGTTTGTTCGAGTGTATACATGTTTTGTGTCAAATTTAGGAGATCACAACCTTAAATGAAGTAAGAAAATTGAGATGCTTGTAGGACTTAAGAAGCTAGCAGGTTAGTCACTTGCTTGCTTAGCTTAAATTGCTAGCTAAACAGAGAGGAGGCCCGACATCTAATTTATTCAAGTCCGATTATGAACAAAGTCCATGTTAAGGGTAGATCTTTGGCCCATATTTTAGCATCACACGTGAAATATATTTTTATCCCAAGAGGATATTGAAAAAGCCCAAAGACGTCACAATTTCTTTGATAATTTGGGCCAAAACTAACTAAGAGAAAGAGGGAAAAATGGGCAGCCAAGGCCCAACCAATTTAAACACAATTAGGCCCAAGTGAAAAGTTCAAGTTGCTGTATCACCACCTTAATAATATAAGGGTTAAACCACATAAGAAATCAGCCAAAATCCCCTTTAAAAGGGCTTTCATATAGCACCTTTAATTCATACTTAGACTTGGAAAAATTTTATCTTTCACAAACCTTCTCTCTACACTTTCTTAACCTAGCAAAGCAGCCACAAGGGAACTTCTAGGGTTCTTAGAGAAGCCTTACACACTGAAGGTAGTGGTAAGTAAGTTTACACATGTGTTTAGTATGGTTTTACTATGAAAAACAAGAAGTATATGCTAGTATGTTTGTGCTGGAAATTTGGACAGCTTGTGTCCTAAGGATTGTTGTGAACTTTTCTTGTTATTTAACAAGATTTTCTCTTCTTGGTGGCTGAATTATGAAGTAAGACTTATGTTTTTAACAAGGTATAGTATGTTAGTGATGTAACTAAGTTGTTGTAACATTTTTAAAGTCTGCAAAAGTAAGTTCTTGTGAGATATCATAATTGTGCTAGTAATTGGAACTTGTGGGCTGATTGATTGAGGACTATGGTCTCATGTCCTTCACCTATTTTGAGGACTACTTCTGAACTATTTTAGGACTATTTTTATGTATAAATGTTGTGGGAACAGTTTGGTTGAAGTTGGTAAAGGTTTGGAATCGTCAACGTCGTAATGTAACAAAGGGATGTAACATTATACCGCCTATTTGTATGTTGCGTAGAATTGCTATGTCCTGTGCTTTGTAGACTATTGTAAGGCTGTGATCGCACTAAAATAGGCTGCACATGATGTGTATATGATAACATGTATTAGAAAATATGATTAGGGGTGAAAAGGTTGAAAGAATACGCTCGGGTTCATAATTATTCGCTTGCTGCCCGTGTGTGTTTTCATTATGAGATTGGGCTTCCAAGATGTACTTATTGGCTGCTAAAGCTAGTTTTATCACCTTCTATGTTATAGATGAATATTTGGAGGAAGGGAAGGCTATCTTGAGGTGATAGTGAGGTCATATAGCGAGGTATGTAAGGCTACTTGATTTCATATTGTTTGGCATGAAACATAGATCCCTCCTTAGCACATTAAAGGCACTTACCAACTCCAACACAACTATCAACCGTGTCTCCACTCTTGCATGTGTTCATATGCTTCAATCCATAGTTACATTCAAATCTGCATACATACTTGGATACTAAGTTACATGGGTTCTTGTTGCTAAATAAAGTTCATGAGTTGTTTCATCTCATACGCATTTCATTATTTGTGTAACATACTCTTTTCATTTTCATATTTTCTTATATGATTATCTACATGTCACATGCTACATATACAGCCCTACAGCTCCACTATTGTGACCACAAAAAGAATCATCTCAAAGGTAATTTATAGATAAAGTAAAGTATATTGCTTATTGATGGGTGGTAGCCTGAGGGGTGGAAGAATCACCTAGCCAGGGATGATCCTATCACGGGGGATAGCCCGAGGGGTTAAGGAAGAGCCTAGCCAGGGTTGATCCTGATATAGTTTTACCACTGATCAGCTGGTCATATGTATTACATATTGTGCATAGATTATATAGTAATGATAAAGTAATAAAAAAGAACATAAAGTACATAATCCTGCAATACAACTAAAGGTGGTTTCTTATCCTATACCAGTGTATAGTTTCATTTGAACAATTATTTCGTACATAATATTTCCTTCCTTACTTATTCAGTACATTATCTCATACTTACGTCCCTTATGGGGGACCTGCATTTCATGCTGCAAGTATAGATTATAGTAGATCTCCCTAGTAAGCGTACAGGATATCCAACTACTGTTACCAAGCTCCAGGTTACCTTGGAGTTTTGTGTCTAGAGCTTATATTTTGTATTGTACAGTTAGTCGAGGAAGGGCCTGTCCTGACCCTTATCAGATACTTTACCTTATCTAGAGGCTTCATAGACTATATAAATTAAAGTGTGATCATGTCTCGGACTTTACCACCGTGGCCCCAACGGCCTAGTCATATGCATTTTCTTTTGGCTTGTTGTCATTGTTTATTTTCTTAAGGGCATATCAAATGTAGAAGCACCTTATAATATGCATAGAAAGCGCATAGATATAGGTTGGTTCTCCCAGCCTTACTAGCAATGGGTGTCGGTCTGCCGTAACGGGACTTTGGGGCATGACAATAATCACTCCTAACTGGCAAGAAGTGTGCTGACTTTGTGAGTCTATCAACTATTACCCATATGGAGTCAAACTTCTAAAATGAGCGAGGCAACCCAATAACAAAATCCAATTGATCATATCCCAATTTCGTATTGGAATCTCTATACAACTACATATAGCCTCCTGACTTTTGGTGCTCTACTTTGACATTTTGGCAATTTGGACATTGACCCATAAATTCTCCAAGGTCCTTTTTCATGCCTCCCTACCAAAACATTCCCTTCAGGTTATGATACATCTTAGATGATGGATGGAATATCTGGAATATCTGGAATGATGGGCTTCTTTCATTATCCACTTCCTTATTCCATTAATATCAAGCATACATAATCTATTTTGGCAATAAAGTACTCCATTTTGTGTAAGGTTAAAGCCCTTTATCATACACTGACTTACCTTGTCTTTTCATCGTTGTAAAACTGGATCCTCGAACTATTTTTCTTTCACCTACATTACCAATGAAGACTCCACAACATTATGCACAACAACAACTTCCTTTGGGGTTTCAATAAGGAGAACTCCCAAACTAGTTAGTTGTCGTAGATACTTAGCCACGCCTTAACTTGCCACAGCCTGATCACTAATATTAATGATTGTCTTACGACTCAGAGAATCGGCTACTACATTTGCCTTCCCTGGGTAGTAAAGTATATCAATGTCATAATCCTTTATTAGCTCAAGCTATCTCCGCTATCTTAAGTTTAGGTCTTTCATCTTAAAGATGTACTGTAGGCTCTTATGATCAATATATATGTCAAGGTGAACCCTATACAATTAGTGGTGCCATATTTGTAGAGCAAACATAACTGCTGCTAGCTCAAGATCATGTGTTGGATAGTTTTCTCATGTGGTTGTAGTTGTCTAGAGGCATAATCAATTATGTTTAAATGTTGTGTAAGTACACACCCTAAGCGAACTCCTGAAGCACCGTAATACATTGTATACCATTTGGTGCCTTTTGGAAGTATTAGCGCAGGTGCAGAAGTTAGTCTGCTTTTCAAATCTTGGAAGCTCCTTTCATATGCATCATTTCATTGGAACTTGGTTGCCTTATGTGTCAACTTTTTTAGAGGTGTAGAAATAAAAGAAAAACCTTCAACAAACCTCTTGTAATAACCTGCCAACCCTAGGAAGCTCCGAACTTCCGTGGGTGTTGTTGGCCTTTGCTAATTTTTCACAACCTTCATATTTTGTGAATCAACCTTTATTCCATCATTGGACATAATATGACCCAAGAATGCTATTTATTTTAGCCAAAATTCACATTTAGAAAACTTGGCATACAATTGTCAATTACGAAGAACTTGTAACACCTGTCGTAAGTGATTTGCATAGTCTTTTTCTGATATTGACTATACTAAATGTCATCTATAAATAATATCATGAATGCATCCAAGAATGACCTTAAATACCCTATTCAGCAGATCCATAAAAATTGCTGGTGCATTTATTAACCCGAATGACATAACAAGAAATTCAAAGTTACCATAGCATTTTCTGAAAGTAGTCTTAGGTATATCTTTCTCCTTAAACCTAACTTGGTGATACTTTGATCTCAAATCAATTTTTGAAAAGTATTTGGCACCCTGTAACTAATCAAATAAATTATTAATCTTGGGGAGGGAGTATTTGTTCTTAATTATCACCTTATTCAATTGTTGATAATTGATACACATTCTCAAGGTGCCATCCTTTTTACGTACAAATAGCACTGGTGCACCCCAAGGGGACACACTAGATCTTACAAAATCCTTCTCTAATAAGTCCTTTAACTGCTCTTTTAATTCACACAATTTCACAGGGGCGATTCAATATGGAGGGATTGAAATAGGTTTAGTGCCTGGAAGTAAATCAATACAAAAATCTACTTCTTGTTCTAGAGGTAAGCCTGGAAGTTCTTCAAGGAACACATCATCAAATTCATTCACCACTGGAATGGATTGAATAGTTGGCGATTCTACCCCCATATCCATTACTCTAACTAAATTATCTTGCCCCAAGTCTCATTAAGACGGACCGACACCCGTTACCAATAAGGCTCGGGAGAACCAACCTATATCTATGCACTTTCTATACACTTTATAACAAACTTCTATAATTTAACATGCCTTTATGCAGGTAAATAGGGATACAGCCAAAAGGAAATGCATTTGACTAGGCATTTAGGGCCATAGTATTTGAAGTACGAGATATGACCACATTTTAATTTACATGGTCTATAAAGCCTCTAGATAATAGAAAGTAAAATATGGGTCAGGACAAGACCTACCTCAAATAACTGTACAATACAACCATATAAACTTTTGACAAACACAAAGCTCTAGAACAACTTGGAGCTTGGTAATAGCAGCTGAATATCCTGTGCTCCTATACTAGCACAAGTACCTACAGCATGAAATGCAGGTACCCCATAAGGGACTCAGTACGAGATAATGTACTGAATATGTAAGGTAGCAAATACTATATATGAAATAACAACTCAAATGAAACCATGCACTAGTGTAGAATAAGAGACCACCTTTGGATATACTTTGGAATCATGTACTTTAAGTTCTTTATATTGCTTTACCTTAACTGTATAAGCTATGGACATCATGTACTATAAATGACTAACTGATCAGTGGTAAACTGTATCAAAATCTTCCCAGGATAGGTTCTTCCTTAACCTCTCGGGCAACCACCCGTGATAGGATCGTCTCTGGCTGGGTGATTTTTCCACCCCTCAGGCTACCACCCATCAAAAACTGTATACTTTACTATATCTTTCAATTAGATTTGAGATGATTCTTTTAGTGGTCAAAATATTGAAGTTATAAGGATGTATAGGCAACATATGACATCTAAATAATCATGCAAGACAATATGGCAATGAAGAGAGTATGTTACATAAGCAATGAAATGCGTATGAAATGAAACAACTCATGAACTTTGTTTTGTAACAAAACCTCATGCACTTGGTATCCACATATATATGTACAATTGAAGGTAACTATATATAGGAGCATATGAATAGGTGGAAGAGTGGAGATATGGTTGCTTGTCATGTAGGAGTAGATAAATGCCTTTATTTACCGAGGAATCTATGTCTCATGCCAAATGATATGAAATCAAGTAACCTTACATACCTCATTGTATGACCTCGTTACTACCTTGGAGTGGATCCTTTTCCCTCCAATATGTATCTATACCATATTAGGAAATAAAACTAGTATATCAAAAACACAATATTTCTAGGCAGTCCAATATCATAAAAATGATCACCCGGACAGCAAGCTTTCACTTAGTGATGCAAAGACATTTCTCCAACCTTTTCACTTATACATGTATTTTCGAACAACCATACTTATGTACATGTCATGTATATCTTAATTGTAGACCCTTAACAGTCGTAAAATAGCCCACAAAGTACAACACATAACAATTCTTCACAACATATTACCAAGCGACATAACGTTATATCCTTTCGCCATACTTCGATGTCAACAATCCCAAAACTATTTTAACTTTACCTAAATTATTTACAATGTTCTTACCACATAAAATCCATCTTAACATAGTCCAATAATCGTCCCAAAATAGGGGTAGTCCGTGGAACAACATACCACAATTCTACACAACCTACAAATGGACAGCATAACGTTACTTCCCCTTTAACTACATTTCGACATCAACAATTCCAAACCTTTTCCAACTCTAGAAAAACTTTTCCAACAACATTTACACATACCAAGAGTGATAATACAATCTTATAACATCACCCAAGAAGTCTGTGAGGACATGAGCTAGTAGCTTTAAATCCAACAGCCGACAACTTCCAAAAAACATCATATTTAAGATAGCACAAGAAAACTCTTTTGTTAAATGAAATCAAAATCTGGGTAGCAACCTTAGGGTAATGTCTATATATTAAATCATGTGAAGAATATCAAATTCCCTTGATAATATAGCCTACAAACCATTTAGAAATCACTAAAACAAAAGAAAAGAGTGCAGCAATTTTCAGGACACATGCTATCCAGAATTTCCAGCATAACATATTATCATAAACTTCTTCATTTTCATGAAGAAACCTTACTAAAAGCACAACTATAATCACTTACCTTTATCCTCAAAGTTGCGATCCTCCTTAAAAACCCTAAAAGAGTCGTTTGACTGCTGGTTAAGGTCAAGAAATGTTGAGAGACAACTTAGAGAGTAAAGCTATTTTTTTGTTTTTCTTTGTAAGTGCAGAATGATTGGGGGATTGTTTTGACCCTTTTTATAAAGCTATTTGGATGAAATTCTTTGAAATCTTGCCCAAACATATCACACACACTTAGTCTTATTATTCAGCAGTTAGTTCCCTAAAATTGGGCCAAAATGGACATCACATTCTAATGGACATGGGCTACCAATTTCCAACTTTTCTCTTAATCCATTTTTTTGGCCCAAATAGTCAAGTGATTTGTTTTACACTTGGGCCTTTATTACACTCTTTTTGGACTGCAAAATAAGGTCGATTTATGATGCTAAAACATGGGCTAAAATTACACTCTTAAAACTTATTTTATTTTCAATCGAACTTGGACTAATTTGACGTCAAACCTCATCTCCATTTGGTTAGCAAATTCAAGCTAAGCAAGTAGGTGACTCACCTACTAGATTATTAATTCATACAAATGCCTTAATTCTCTTACTTTCTTTAGGGTTGTGATATCCTCAATTTAACATAAAACATATATACACAAGACTCTCTTAAGCGTTAGACACCCATATCACCCATTAACACGAGAATCAAGCACTTTCAAGAATTGACACTATTTTGACCAATCTATATCATGAATTATTCACATAGAATTAGTACATGTAAAATGTGGGGTGTTACATCCTCCCCTCTACCCCCACCCCCCCTTATTAACACTCATCCGCAAATGTTAGCTTAATTGGGTAGCTTAGCTATGTATAAAGCTTTATTTAAATAAACCTTCGACAACAAACTAAGTATTCAATCACACGCACCTGTTAGTGTTCTAATTCTGCATGTTAGGCATCCTCTTTAACTTCAAATAAGTGAGGGTATTTTGATTTCATTGTGTCTTCGGCCTCCCAGGTTATCTCTCCTGCTTGATGATTTCTCCAATGTACCTTTACTGAAGCTGTTTCTATATTCCTTAGCTTCTTAACTTGACGATCCAAAATAGCAATAGGCACCTCTTCATAGGTAAGGTCTTCTGTAACCTGCACATCCTTAATAGGAGCGATGCTGGATGGGTCACCTATGCACTTCCGAAGCATTGATACATGGAAAACTGGATAAACCATTGAAAGCTCCTTGGGTAGCTCTAGCTCATTAACAACCTGCCCGATCCTCTTAATAATTTTATAATGCCCTATGTAACATGGCCTGAGTTTTTCTTTCTTATAAAACCTGATAACCCCTTTCATTAGAGACAACTTTAAAAATACCCAATCTCCTACTAAAAATTCCAGTCCTCTTCTCATAGCATCCACATATGATTTTTGATGACTTTGGATTGTTTCTAGTCGTTGCTGTATCACTTTAACTTTTTCCATGGCTTGATATACTAGATATGGCCCAAGCAAGGTGGTTTCACCCACTTCAAACCATCCAATTGGCGACCTACACTTCCTTCCATACAAAGCTTCATAAGGTTCCATCTTGATACTCGAGTGGTAGCTATTATTATAGGCAAACTCAATAAGTAGCAAATAGTACACCCAACTACCTTTAAAGTCCAATGCACAAGCTTGTAACATATCTTCAAGTGTCTGAATGGTGCGTTCTGCTTGACCATCTATTTGAGTGTGGAATGCTGTGCTCAAATTAACTTGTGTTGCTAAACTTCTTTGGAAAGACTTACAAAACTTTGCAGTGAATTGAGCCTCTCCATCTGATATAATAGAGATTGGATTATGTATAGCCTAACTATCTCTTTGAGGTATAGTTTGGCATACTTCTCTACTGTATAATCACTCCGGACTGGTAGGAAATATGCTGACTTTATGAGTCTGTCAACTATTACCATAGAGTCAAACTTCTTAAATGAGCGAGTCAAACCTACAACAAAATCCATATTGATCATATCCCACTTCCAAGTTGGAAATTCTATACATTGCATATAACCTCCTGGCTATTAGTGTTCTACCTTCACTTGTTGATAATTTGGATATTGAGCCACAATTCTGCAAGGTGCTTTTTCATCCTATCCACCTAAATACTCCTTTTAGGTCATGGTACATCTTAGTCGATCCTTGATGGATGGAATATCAGGAATGGTGAGCTTCTTCCATTATCCTCTTTCTTAACCCATTAATATCAAGCACACATAAGCTATTTTGGCAGTAAAGTACTCCATTTTATGTAAGGTCAAAGCACTTTATTGCACCCTGACTCACCTTTTCCTTAAGTTGTCATAGAACAGGATCCTCAAACTATTTTTCTTTCACCTCCATTACTAATGAAGATGTCGCTGCATTATGTACAATAACCCCTTCCTTTGGAGCTTCAAGAAGGCGAACTCCCAAACTAGCTAGTTGACGTAGATCCTTAGCCACCCCTTGACTAACCCTAGCTTGATCACCAGTAGTCACAACTGCCTTACGACTCAGAGCATCATCAACCACATTGGCCTTCCCTAGATGGTATAGTATATCAATATCATAATCTTTTATTAGTTCTAGCCATCTTCGTTGTCCTAACTTTAGATCCTTCTACTTAAAAATGTATTGCAAGCTATTATGATTAGTATATATGTCAAAATGAACCCCATATAGATAGTGGTGCCATATTTTCAAAGCAAATACAACCACTACTAACTCAAGATCATGAGTTGGGTAATTCTTCTCATGTGGTCGGAGTTGTCTGGATGCATAAGCAATTACCCTGCCACGCTGTGTCAGCACACACCCTAAGCCAACTCCTAAAGCATCATAATACACTGCATACCCTTCGGTGCCTTCTAGAAGTACTAACACAGGTGCTGAAGTTATCTTATTTTGCAATTCCTGGAAGCTCCTTTCACATACATCATTCCATTGGAACTTAGTTGCCTTATGTGTCAACTTTGTTAGAGGTGCAGAAATGGAAGAAAAACCTTCAACAAATCTTCTATAATAACCTGCCAAACCTAGGAAGCTTTCAAATTTCCGTGGGCGTCATTGGCCTTGGCCAATCTTTCACAGAATCTATCTTTTGTGAATCAACTCTTATTCCCTCCTCAGACACAATATGACCCAAGAATGCCACTGATTTTAGCCAAAATTCACATTTAGAAAACTTGGCATACAACTGTCAATCACGAAGAACCTATAACACTTGTCGTAAGTGATTGGCATGGCCCTCTTCTGACCTTGAGTATACCAAAATATCATCTATGAACACTATCACGAACACATCCAAGAATGGCTTAAATATCCTATTCATCAGATCAATAAAAACTGTTGGTGCATTCGTTAGCTCAAATGACATAACAAGTAATTCAAAGTGACCATATCGTATTCTAAAAGCAGTCTTAGGTATATCTTCCTCCTTCACCCTCACTTGGTGATACCCCAATCTCAAGTTAATTTTTTGAAAAGCATTTGGCACCCTGTAACTGATCAAATAAATCATTAATCCTGGGGAGGGGTATTTATTCTTAATTGTCACCCTATTCAATTATTGATACAAATTTTCAAGCTGCCATCATTCTTGCATACAAATAACACTGGTGTACCCCATAGAGACACACTAGGTCTTATAAAACCCTTCACCAATAAGTCTTTCGATTGCTGTTTTAATTCACACAACTCTGCTGGGGCCATTCTATATGGAGGTATATAAATAGGTTGAGTGCATGGAAGTTCATCAGGGAACACATCAACAAATTCATTTACTACTAGAACTGATTGAAGAGTTGGCGATTCTGCCTCCATATCCCTCACTCTAACCAAATTACATATATACCCCATAGATATCATCCTTCTAGACTTAAGATAAGAGATAGACTTCTCCTTTGGTGCCCCAACATTGCCTTCCCATTCAAGAACTGTCTCATTTGGAAAGTAGAAGTACACTTTCTTAGTTCGGCAATCCACGGTGGCATAACAAGAAGATAACCAATCCATACCTATAATAACATGAAATTCCACCATTTCTAACTCAATAAGGTCAGCTAATGTGTCACAATCACAAATAGTTACTACACAATCATAATAAACCCTTCCAGCCATAAGAGATTCACCGATTAGTGTAGACACTTCAATTGGTTTATTCAATAATTTAGATGTTATCTTAAGCTTCCCAGCAACTAGTGGGGTGATGTATGATAGTGTAGAACCAAGGTCAGTTAATGCATATACATTATGAAAGAATATAGACAATGTACCTGTGAGCACATCAAGTGAAGCTTCCAAATTTTGCCGACTCCCCAAAGCATAAGTACAATTCTAGACCCAGCTAGAGCTAGTTGCTCCTCTTCCACCTCTATCCCGACCCATAGGTGCTTGTTGACCCCTACCTAATGGAGAAACTATAGATGATAATGCAACAGCTGACCTAGAAGATTTTCCTATATCACCCATACGCCTCCTCAGTCAATCTCTCATCATGTGCCCTGGCGCACCACACCAATAACAAACATCCATCCCAACATGACATATACCCAGATGACTTCTTCCACACCTTTTACAGGGCTACCTAGGAGTCATTAGCTAGCCTATCGCTCCTCCTACTATCCGTGAACCTTGTCCCTCACCTTGTTGGCCAAACTGATTACTTCTAGACCTTTGAAGTTGTGGTGGAGCACTGGCTACGAAATAAGAGAATGATGGCCTAGGCTGTCTATTAGAAAATCGAGGCGTGAACTTATCTTGGGACTGTGTAAACTTGCCTGAAGATCTGTTCCTCTTGGAATGCGCCTTTTCTAACTCCAGTGTCCTTCTCCTTTGCCTTTGATCATCTAGTTTCTGTGCAAAATCTTATATTCTCGCTATATCCATGTGTTTCTTTAATGCATCAATGGTGCAATCTCTGACCAGATATGTATCCAATCTATCTATATATTGATGAACTCTATCTGCCATAGTAGCAACTACAATAGGAGCATACCTGGATAGGGAATTAAATTTGAGGCTATACTATCTCATGCTCATATTCCCCTAGTGGAGGTTCAAGAACTGGTCTGCATGGGCCTCTCGGATCTCTAATGGCAAATAATGGTCAAGAAAGGCTCTTTGAACTCCTTCTAAGTAGTTGGGGGAGCATCTTTGGATTACTTCCAAGCTTCATACCATAATATAGCCGCACCCTTCAACCTATATGCCGCTAACTCAACAGCTTCAGTACCACTCACATGTATGATATCTAAAGTGTGCTGAATCTGATCAATAAAGTCTTAGGGATCTTCATTAGGATCAGACCCAGTGAAGGCTGGAGGGTCAAAATTAAGGAAGTCGCGAATCCTCATGCCAGCTGCCAGATTTGCACCACCTGTACTCATAACTGGACCTTCTTGTCTTTGGCCTTGGCCAGCAACTCTGCGAGTCAATAGTTGAACTACATTTCTCAGATCCTGCACTGTAGCATCAATAGGTGTTTCTCAGGGAATTTCACTATTTCTGGGTCCATCAGGAGCTGGAGGGGTTAGAGATGTCCATGACAAAGACTCATCTTGAGCCTTGTTTTCTTGTCTCACATGACTAGGTGACCCAGCCACCACTTCTACTACCTTTTCTTTACCTATGCTCTTCCTAGTTTCTGGCATAATTACTCATTATCCAAAATAATTTAGGAGTTAGACATAATTCACCTAGCTCTATGGCACGATCTAAAGAATGAAAGGAAAGTACCAACTCCTAAAATGCCATGTAGCCTCCTGCTTATAAATATGGTGCACAACATATCGATAAATAAGACTCTACATTGACACGACTTTGTAGACTCCCTAGGATGACCCGCTCTGATACCACTTTTGTCATGCCCCAAGTTCCATTAGGGTGGACCAATACCTGGTGCCAATAAGGCTCGACAGAACTAACCAATATCTATGCACTTTCTATACACTTTATAATGGATTTCTATAATTTAACATGCCTTTATGCGGGTAAATAAGGATACAGCCAAAAGAAAATGCATTTGACTAGGCCATTGGGACCACAGTATCTGAAGTATGAGATATGGCCATACTTTAATTTACATAGTCAACAAAGCCTCTAGATAATAAAAAGTATCAAATAAGGATCGAGATAGGCATATAAACTTTTACCTCGAATAATTATACAATACAACCATATAAACTTTTGACAGACACAAAGCTCAGGAACAACCTGGAGCTTGGTAACAGCAACTGAATATTCTGTGCTCCTATTAGGGAGATCTACTAGCACCTGTACCTGCAGCATAAAATGTAGGTCCCCCACAAGGGACTCAGTACGAGATAATGTACTAAATATGTAAAACAGCAAATACTGTATATGAAATAGCAACTCAAATAAACCATGCACTAGTGTAGAATAATAGACCACCTTTGGATATACTTTGGAATCGTGTACTTTAAGTTCTTTATATTGCTTTACCTTTATTGTATAATCTATACACATCATGTACTGTAAATGACCAACTGATTAGTCGTAAACTGTATTGGGATCATCCCTGGCTAAGTTCTTTCTTAACCCCTCGGAATACCACCTGTGATAGCATCGTCTCTAGCTAGGTGATTCTTCCACCCTTCGGAGCTACTACCCATCAAAAACTATATTCTTTACTTTATATTTCAATTACCTTTGAGATGAATCTTTTGGTGGTCAAAATATTGAAGTTGTTTGGTTGTATAGGCAACATATGACATGTAAATAATCATGAAAGACAATATGGTAATGAAGAGAGTATGTTGCATAAGCAATGAAATGAGCATGAAATGAAACAACTCATGAACTTTGTTTTGTAACAAAAACTCATGCACTTAGTATCCATGTATGTATTTACAATTGAAGGTAACTATATATAGGAGCATATGAATAGGTAAAAGAGTGGAGATATGGTTGCTTGTCATGTAGGAGTAGATAAATGCCTTTACTTATCGAGGGATCTGTGTTTCATACCAAATGATACGAAATCAAGTAACCTTACATACCTTGTTGTATGACATCATTACTACCTTGGAGTGGCTTCTTTTCCCTCCAATATGTATCTCTACCATATTAGGAAATAAAACTAGTATTAGCAGCAACACAATATTTCTAGGCAGTCCAATATCATAAAAACGATCACACGGACAGCAAGCTTTCAATTAGTGACGCAAAGACATTTCTCTAACTTTTTCACTTATACATATATTTTCTAACAACCATCCTTATGGATATGTCATCTATATCTTAAATTTAGACCCTTATAGTCCTAAATCAGCCCACAAAGCACAACACTTACAATTCTTCACAACATATAACCAAGCTACTTAATGTTATATCCTTTCACCATACTTCAACATCAACAATCCCAAAACTGTTTTAACTTTACCTAAATTGTTTACAATGTTCTTACCATATAAAATCAGTCTTAACATAGTCCAAAAACAGTTCCAAAGCAGAGGTAGGTCCTGGAACAACATACCACAATTCTACACAACCTACAAATGGACAGCATAACATTACCTCCCCTTTTGCTACATTTCGACATCGAAAATTTCAAACATTTTCCAACTCTAACAAAATTGTTCCAACAATATCTACACATACTAATAGTGACAATACAATCTTATAACATCACCTAAGAAGTCACTAAGGACATGAGCCAATAGCTTTAAATCCAACAACCCACAAATTCCAACCAACATCATACTTAATATAGCACAAGAAAACTCTTTTGTTAAATGAAATCAAAATATGGGCAACAACCTTAGGTTAATGTCTATAACTCAAATCATATTAAGAACATCAAATTCCCTTCATAATATAGCTGACAAACCATTTACAAATCAATAAACCAAAAGAAAAGTGTGCAGTAATTTTCTGGACACATGCTGTCCAGAATTTCCAGCATAACATATTATCAAAAACTTCTTGATTTTCATGAAGAAAACTTACTAAAACACAACTATAATCACTTACCTTTATCGTAAAAGTTGAGATCCTCCTTAACAACCCTAAAAGAGTCGTTCGGCTGCTGCTTAAGGTCAAGAAACATTGAGAGGCAACTTAGAGAGTAAAGTTGTTTTTTTGTTTTTCTTTGTAAGTACAGAATGATTGGGGGACTCTTTTTACCAACAAATATCACATACACTTAGTAATATTATTCAGCAATTAGTTTCCCAAAATTGGGCTAAAATGGGCATCACATTCTAATGGACATGGGCTGCCAATTTTCACTTTTCTCTTAATCCATTTTTTTTGGCCCAAGTAGTCAAGTGATTTGTGTTACACTTGGGCCTTTATTACACTCTTCTTGGATTGAAAAATAAGGTCCATTTATGATGCTAAAACATGGGTTAAAATTACACCCTTAAAACTGATTCTATTTACAATTGGACTTGGACTAATTTGACGTCAAACCTAGTCTCCATTTGGTTAGCAAATTCAAGCTAAGCAAGTAGGTGACTCGCCTACTAGATTATTAATTCATACAATCACCTTAATTCTATTACTTTCTTTAGGATTGTGCTATCTTTAATTTAACATAAAACACATATACATAAGACTTTCTTAAGCGTTAGACGCCCATATAACCCGTTAACACGAGAATCAAGCACTTTCAAGAATTGACGCTACTTTGACCAATCCATATCATGAATTATTCACATAGCATTAGTACATGTAAAATGTGGGGTGTCACATAAATAACGTATATACCCCTTAGATATCATCTTTCTTGCCTTAAAATATGAGATAGACTTACTCTTTCGTGCCCCAACATTGTCTTTCCATTCAAGAACTATCTTATTTGGAAAGTGGACGTACACTCTCTTAGTTTGGCAATCCACGGTGGCATAGCAAGAAACTAACTAATACATACCCATTATAATATTAAATTCCAACATTTCTATCTCAGTAAGGTCAGCCAATGTGTAACGGTCACAAACAATTACTACATAGTCATAATAAATCCTTCTAGCCATAATAGATTCACCGGTTGGTGTAGACACTTCAAATGATTTGTTTAATAATTTGGGTGTTCTCTTAAGCTTCCCAGCAACTAGTGGAGTGATTTATAATAGTGTAGAACCTGGGTCAATTAATGCATATATATTATGTGAAAAGATGGACAATGTACTTGTGACCACATCAGGTATAGCTTCCAAATTTTGCCCATCTAACACCTCTAGCATGACCTATAGGTGCTAGTTGAACCCTACCTAAAGAAGGAACTGATGATGATGATGCAACTGATCTAGTAGGTTGTGCTATATCCCGCATACATCTCCTTGGGTAATCTCTCATCATATACCCTCGCACACTACACCAATAAAAAACATCTATCCCAACATGACATATACCTAAATGACTTCTTCCACACTGTTTACAAGGCTACTTAGGAGTCATTTGCTAGCCTACTGAATATCCTATTGTCCATGCACATTGTCCCTCACCTTGTTGACCAAACTAATTATTTCTAGACCCTTGAAGTTGTGGTAGAGCACTAGATGCAGAGTAAGAGGATGATGGCCTAGGCGGTTTGTTGGAAAACGGAGGCCTAAACTCACTTTGGGTAGAGTAAACTGCCCTGTAGATCTAGGCATTTTGGCCTACCCCTTTTCCAACTCTTGTGTCCTTCTTTTTTGCCTCTAATCCTCCAATCTCTGTTTAAAAGCTTGCATCCTTCCTATATCCATGTCTTTATTCAAGGAAGCAGTGGTATAGTCTTTATCCAGACACATATCCAATCTATCCACATATCGATGAACTCTATCTGTCATAGTAAAAACTACATTAGGAGCATACCTAGCCAGGGAATTGAATTGAAGGCTATACTCCCTCATGTTCATATTCCCTTTTGTGAAGATTCAAGAATTGATATGCATGGGCCTCTTGGATCTCTAATGGCAAGTAATGGTCAAGAAATGCCTCCTTGAACCCTTTCCAAGTAGTTGGGGGAGCATCTATGTCATTGGATTTCTTCCACGCTTCATACCACAATATAGCCACACCTTTCAAGCTGTATGCTACTAGCTCAACAACTCTGCACCACTCACATACATAACATCTAATATGCATTGAATCTGATCAAAAAAGTCTTGTAGATCTTCATTAGGATCTGATCCAGTGAAGGATGGAGAGTCCAAATTAAGGAAGTCACGTACCATCGTGCTAGCTGCCCTATTCGTACCACCTGTACCTATATCTTGACCTTCATGTCTTTGACCTTGGCCAACAACTATACGAGTCAATAGCTTTACAGCATTGCTCAGATCCTATATGGTAGCATCAACAGGTGGTTCTGGGGGAATTTTAGTACTTTCTAGTTCATCAAGAACTGGAGGAGTTGGAGATGTCTGTGACAGGGATACATCTTGAGCCTCATTTCATTATCTCACCAGACTGGGTATACCAACCACCACTTCTACTTCCTTTCCTTTTACCTTTTTTTTTCCTGGTTTCTGGCATACTTGCTGTATAGAATAATTTAGGGATTAGATGCAATCCACCTATTAGATTAGGCTCTATGGCATGATCTAAAGAATGAAAAGAAAGTAAGAACTCCTAAATGCCATGTACCTTCCTACTCATAAATATGCTGCATAACACATCGATAAACAAGATTCTACATAGACACGACTTTGTAGACTGACTAGAGCCCAATATAGATATACCACTGATCAGCTGGTCATTTGTATTACATGTTATACACAGATTATGCAGTAAAGGTAAAGTAATAAGAAGAATAGAAAGTACATGATTCCACAGTATGACTAAAGATGGTCTCTTATCCATACAACAGTGCATAGTTTTATTTGAGTTGTTACTTCATATATAATATTTCTTGCCGTACATATTCAATACATTATCTCGTACTGACTTCCTTAATAGGGGACCTGCATTTCATGTTGCAGGTACAGGTGCTAGTAGCTCTCCCTTGTAGGACAGGATATCCAGCTGATGTTACCAAGCTCTAGGTTGGTTCAGAGCTGTGTGTCTAGAGCTTATATTTTTATATTGTATAGTTAGTCGATATGGGGCCTATCTCGATCCCTATCAGATATTTTTCCTTACCTTAAGGCTTTTTAGACTGTCTAAATTAAAGTTTGGTTATGTCTCATACTTTAGACAATGTGGCCCTAACGGCCTAGTCATATGCATTTCCTTTTGTCTTGTTATTACTATTTACTTTCTTAAAAGCATGTTGAACATAGAAATCTCTTATAATATGTATAGAAAGTGCATGGATATAGGTTGGTTCTCAAGCAATGGGTGCTAGTCTGCCTTATCGGGACTTCGGGCATGACATAACCGGTAGAAAATGAGCCGATCTCGTCATCCTATCAACTAAAACCCAAATGGAATCAGAACCCTTTCTAGTCTTGGGTAACTTAATGACAAAATCCATGTTAATTTCCTCCCACTTCAAAGTAGGAATCTCTATGTCTTGGGTTAGGCCACCTGGCCTTTGATGTTCAGCCTTGACTTATTTGCAACTATGGCAACCGGATACAAATTTAGCAATGTCCCTCTACACGCCTCCCTACCAATACACATCCCTCAAGTCTCTATACATTTTAGCAGACCCGGGGTGAATAGAGTAAGAAGAACCATGAGCCTCATCAAGAATCGTTTCTCTTAAGACATCAACATAAGGCATGTATAACCTACCTTGGTATCTAAGGACACTATCTCCCCTTGGGAGAAAACCTCCACCTTACTATCTTTTACCAATGCCTTCAATTTCAACGGTCAAGATCTTGCTTAGCTTTCGCCTCCTCAACCAATGAATATTTAGAACCATCAACAATAACAATAACACCATTATCAACCTGTTCCAACCTAACACCCAATCTAGCTAACCGATGGACCTCCCTAGCCACCCCTTTGCTAGAAGCATCAACATGTGCTAGGCTACACATGGACACCCTACTCAAATCATCAGTCACCACATTGGTCTTACTTGGATGATAGTGCACACTAATATCATAGTCCTTAAGAAATTATAACCACCTTCTTCGTCTCAAGTTAAGATCATTTTAAGTGAAGACATATTGAAGACTCTTATGATCGGTGAACACAACAACATGCACCCATACAAATAGTATCACCAAATCTTTAACGTAAATACCATGGTGGCTAGTTCAACATCATGAGTAGGATACTTCTTTTCATGCACTTTGAGTTGTCTAGAAACATAGGCTATCACCTTACCATTTTGCATCAACACACAACCCAAGCCAACTCTAGAAGCATCACAATACACAACAAATCCCTCTAGCCCTTAAGGTAGTGACAATATAGGAACAGACACAAGCTTATGTTTCAATGTTTAAAAATTCTTTTCACACTCCTCAGTCTACACAAATTTGGCTTTCTTTTGAGTCAACTTGGTCATAGGAGAAGCAATAGAAGAGAACCCATTCACAAACCTCCAATAGTAATTTCCTAAGCCTAAGAAGCTCCAAATATTCTATGGGGTCAATGGTCTTGTCCAATTTCTAATCACATTTGTCTTTTTAGAATCTACCTTAATACTATCCCCCGACACCACATAACCAAGGAAGGCAACCACATTTAACCAAAACTCACATTTTTCATACTTGGAATACAACTTATCTTTCCTCAATCTTTGTCTCACTACCCTCAACTGACTCATATTCTGCTCCTCACTATGTAAATAGATCAAAATATCATCAATGAAGACCACAACAAACGAATCAAGGTAGAGTTTGAAAACCCTATTCATAAGATCAATGAAGATAGTCGGTGCATTAGTCAACCCAAAGAACATCACAACAAACTCATAATGCCCATACCTAGTCCGTAAGACCATCTTGGGAATGTGACACTTCCTCACCTTCACTTGACGATACCCAGATCAAAAATCAATCTTAGAAAAGTGGCTAGCCCCTTGAAGTTGGTCAAACAAATCATCAATCTATGGAAGAGGATACTTATTCTTTATAGTACCCTATTAAGTTGTAGGTAGTCAATACACATTCTAAGGGACCCATTCTTCTTCTTCACAAACAACACCGGTGCACCCTAATATGATTAGCTAGGGGGAATAAAAATGGGTTGAGTACCAGGAAGGAGACCTATACCAAAATCTATTTCCCTTTCGGGAGGAACAATGGGAAGGTCATTGGGGAGGACATCAACGAACTCATTTACAATCGAAACTAACTCTATAGGAAGGACCTTGGACTCCACATCCCTTACCCTCACAAGATGATAGATACACCCCTTAGAGATCAACTTACGGGCTTTAATGCAAGAGATACCTTTGACAACCACATCATGTGTCTCCCACTCAAGTACGGGCTCATTTTGGAGTTGGAATTTGACCCTATGAGTTCAACAATCGATAGAGGCATAGTATGAATGCAACAAATACATCCCAAGAATGACACCAAAATCAACCATATCCAACTTAACAAGATCACAAGGCAAAATCTTATGCAAAATGCAAATACGATAATTTCTGTACACCTTTCTAGCAACAATAGATGCACCAATAGGAGTAGACACCTCATAAGACACATAATAATTGGGGCTCAACATGAAACTTTTTGGCAACAAAAGGGTAACAAAAGAAAGAGTGGCACCCAGATCAAGCAATGCATACACATCAAAATTAAAGACTTTTAACATACGGTGATGACATTGGGCACCTCATCAACCCTTTGTCTCCCATGTAAAGCATAAAACCAATTGTTTCTTGGTGAACCACATTGTTGACCACTCCTTCCCAAAGGAACCGCATTTGCACCTTGTGGACAAACCTCCTTATCCTTGTTGCGATTACTTGGGCAATAAATCTTTTATGACTAACTTCCACGCATCCATAACATGCATTTGTGTCTCTCAAAACATGGTCCCCATAACCCCTACAACATTTGGAAGACACATTATTAGGAACCATGCTAGAAATACCTTAGACCCTTGGGAAGTCATTGGGAAATCACCTATTAGAAGCTTGAGAAGACCCTTGGCCTTATGGAACCGGCCATCCTTTCTACTTTAAAACCTGCCCTTAAAATGGTCCCTTTTGGACTCATTACTCCTCCTCTTTCTCAACTTTTCCTCTTCTATTTGTTTGGCATAGGTTATCAAACAGGACAAATCCATGTCACTAATCAACATAGCGGACTAGCATTCCTCACTTACCAAATTGGACACACCTATCATGAGCTTATCCATTCTAGACCTTAGGTCGGCAACCAAGTGGGGAGCATATTTAGAGAGTTGATTGAACTTGAGGGCATACTCCCTCACACTTATAGACCCTTGTCTCAAATTCATAAGCTCTGCCAATTTGGCTTCCTAAACTCAAGAAGGAAGAACCAATTAACAAAAGCCGCCTTGAACTCCTCCCAAAGCACCATATTATTGATTCCCTTCTCCGCCTTCCATTTGTTAAACCATATTTGTGCTACCTCTTTAAGTTGATAGGCCGCCAACTCCACTTTCTCTTCCGATCTAACACCCTTGATAGCCAATACCTTATAAACCTCATCAATGCACTCTTGAGGGTCCTCATCTACCTTAGACCATAGAATGCCTGGGGTTCATCCTCATGAAGTCTCTTATCCTAGATCCCATGGTAGGAGCATGAGGGGCTTTGGGCCCTTGGTTGACTTGGTTAGCCACAACTTAGGCATGCAAAGTGAGAGCATCGTGGAGCTCACCATGGGCCGGTAGCTCCTTGAGTGTACAAGCTCTTCTTCCTCTAGTGCTAGGCATGATCTAGCATACAAAAGAATAATCAATTAGAGGAAAATCTTACCTTAACTTCTATAGCACTTCATAGAGTAGGAAGAAGGGAAATATTTCCTAAAATGACTCATAGCCTCTATATCATAGTTGTGGTGCATAACACAACCATGAACAAAACTCCAATCGACGCAGTGTGTTGGATGTTGAGGATTATTAACAACCTAGTGCTCTGATACCAAGTTTGTCATGACCCAAGCCTAAGGCCTAGGCGTGACACAGCGAATGGGGAACCCGGAGGGACCCCAAATAAGTCTCTTAACATATCATACACATCATTTGTCATGAAACCAATTAAACAACATAATCAGAGTAGAATAAACGAAAAAGGAGTAAAGGGATACTTTCATAAAATAAGCATCAAAACAAAAGAATCAAGGATCAATACATAACATGTCCAACAATACCTCTACTACATAGATAAGAGCGGGGGACAACACAAATAATCGAGCGCACCCTCATAGTCAATTTATACGTAAAAGAAAGGTAGTCTTAGTACATAGCATGAGATCATAGATATTATCCCCAAAATGGAGGACTTACCAACTAGCTTGAGAGAAGTCGTACTAGTCAGGTGGAGAAAGATGCTTAAGCGGGGCTCTGGTTCCTATATGGTGATATCATGTAGGTATAAAGTATATGTTAGTACACTTGAATATACTAAGTATGTAGGATGCAATGCAACAAGAGATAAGTAATATAATCAAAATGCAAAAGCATAGGCAATGAGTAACATATAACATTATGACATGCATGGAAGATCATTGACGTAAATCATGCTTACATAGATTATAATACATATGTAAGAAGAGGCCATCATTTTAGAACCCATAATTTACCAAGGTACAAACCCCTTTGGTTGGTTTGTGGATAGTCGCACCCTACCACCCATGCTGATTAAGGTACTAACCCCTCTACCCAGTTATCTAGGATAATCAATTTGACGAACCATGCAGAACACAATTCCCAAGTTGTCCCCAAAATTAAGTGTTTTCTTGCATTGTAGTTAGTGGTAGTTTTATTTTTTTTTGAATCATGAACCCTACTATTTAGAAATTGTAGTCACAAATACTAGAAACGATTAGTGGCGAAGTCTTGTAACCAAGCCTTGTATTTCTTATTGATTTGACCCTAACCTCAGTTAGGTTAATTGCTGACAACGACCGCTTTCTCATTAGAGTATGAACATCATCAGAAATTATAGCATCATTGACCGAGGAATACAACTAGGTTTTGATTTGAATTCACTATTAGTTAGTTCTAGTGTTGATTTGTAGAATCTCTTATACTTCACTTTTGTTTTTTGTTCTTGTTGTTTGATTTTATTCGCTGGGTATACTAGCTTGTATGCCCAACACAAAGAGCCAAGGCAATCCCTTAGCTCTACTCAATTTGGAGATCCATCAACTACTAAGAAGAATGGCTCAAGTGAATAAACATATCGAGTTTGAGGAGGATATGAATACAAATGAAGATATGGGAAGAGATGAGAATCCACAACAAAGGGGTAACAGACAACAGCTCAGGGACTTCAATGAAAATGCTTGTGGATGGAATCAATATAGATTGAACCCTATGGCTATAGACATTACCAGTCCTATAGTACTCCCTCCTTTAATGATAGATACTAAGTTCACTATATCGAGTGGATTGCTCCAAATGCTCCAAAATCGTGGACTATTCACAGGGCTCCCTTTGGTGGATCGCCATCGTCATCTTCAAAATGTGGTATTTGCTTGCAAGAGTGTCATAGGGACACAAAACCATTCTCTTGATATTGTTGGTTTGAGAGTGTTTCCACTAATATTGACTAGCAATGCAACTATATGGTTGTTTGAGCTTCCTTCGAGTACTATCACAAGTTGGGATAAACTTCAGAGAGTATTCCTTGAAAGATATTTCCCAAGATCTAAGAAGTTGAAGCTCAAGGACCAAATCAACAACTTTGAGTAACTATTAGGTGATTCTATTATCACAATATGGGAGAGGTTTACTAAATACTTGAGGATGGTCCCTGATTACAAGATTATTGATGATTCCTTGGTAGAGATTCTCTATCGGGCACTTGATGAGAATAGTCAATCATCTGCCAGCATAATTATGGGAGGCATGTTCCTAGACTAACCTTTTGCATTGATAGTCGAAAAGATGGAGCAAGTGGTCAAAATGAATAAAGTATGGGGTCAACAACAACAAGTTGTAATGAAACCTTCTTCTATAGTTAACACCAACAATGAGATGGCAAAGGTCAACGAAGAGATCATGGAACAACTCGCTCAGCTTCATACAAGTATGGACTTGGTTTTAAAGCAAAAATCAAGCAAGTGTCAAGACAATCACCCACCAATCTTTGGTTTTAAAGCAAAATCAAGCATTGCATGGTTATTATGACTAGAAGTGGCAAGAGCACCGTAGATCCCAATATGCTAGAACTTGTGGATGAAGTTGATGAGAAGGGTCTTGGTGGTGAAGTCATTGTTGAGGGAGAAAATCCGACGGTTGTTGGGATGAAACAAGAAGAGAGAAGGGAGCATGAGAAATTGAAATCAATTCCCAAACCCCCTCCTCCTTTCCCTCAAAGTCTTAAGAGAAAGGAAGAGAGGGAAAATCTGAACTCTTTCGCTTGATGTTGAAACAACTCTCCATCAACATTCCCCTTCTAGAGGCCTTAGAGAAAATTCCTAGGTATGCCAAGTACATAAAGGATTTGGTCACTAAGAAATGCACTTTGAGCCAAGAGTTCTTGCAAGAACTCCAATAATGTAGTGCAACTATGACCAAATGTCTTACTCAAAAGCGAGAGGACCCCAGTGCATTCACCATCCTGTGTACCATTGATGATATTGAGTTCGCAAGAGCATTGTGTGACTTAGGAGTGAGCATCCATCTAATGCATCTTGTCATATTCAAAAAGCTTGGCCTTGATGCATCAACCCTAACACTAATGAGGTTACTTATAGCAGAGCAAACCATTAAAAAACCTGAGGGAATCCTTTTGGATGTTCTTGTTAAAGTTGATAAATTCATCTTTCTAGCGTTTTTGTGATCCTTGACTGCGAAGTTGATTTTAAGGTGTTCATCATTTTAGGTAGACCATTTATGGCCACTAGGAGAGCCCTAGTCCATATGGCTTCAGGTCAACTATGGTTTACGATTAATGATGTAGAGGTCATGTTCAATATTCTCCAATCTATAAAGCACCCAGATGTGTACAATAGTGAGGTATGGATCCTCTATGATTGTTGATTAAGGACGGTGATAAAGTCAAGCCATCACATTAAACAAGTCTCTTCTTGGGAGGCTACCCAAGCATTTTTTATAATTGTTGGCTTGATTTAATTATTTTTGGCTATTGAGATTCTTAGCTAGAAGGTGTGAGTTTTTTATGATTAAAAGACATTGCTACAGTTGTAATATTTTGGAAATTGTTGTGTTTTGGTATTTGGTTTATAGGTGAAAATTAAAGAACTAAAGATCTAAAAAATGGCACTTGGAGCAGCCTCTATGATCAAGCCTATGAGTCATAGTCCTCACTACAACTCATAGTCATGCATCATAGAGAGAATCGGTGAGTATCAGAAGTTAGCATATATACTACGAGTGAATCTTATGGTTTGTAGTGTCTTCTATGAGTCATAAAAGCGATTTGTAGTGTCCAGGTATAATTCCTAAATTCTTATTAGTGTTGGGTTACGAGTTGTAGGATAGCTTACAACTTATAGTTAGGGTCTCGTAGCCTCGATTTGCAGATTTTTAAACTTCAACCCAATTTGCTTATATAAGGGGTCAAAATCACATTTAACCCCTATTATTAAGTCTAAACCCTAAAAATCAATGGTTTTGCCCAAATTCATTCCATATTCTCCCTTTTCGAGTAATATCCTAGCGAGACATGTCTTTTTTCGACAAAGATTTCGACGAGGCCATTATTATTAGGGTTTCTGGCATGGTTTTGAATTTTCTTTGCTTTGGTTTACTTCTCCAATTGATTGGTAAGCTCCACGGTTAAGTTTTGAAATTTTTTGTGTTGAGTTTTTTTCCCTATATGAGTATGTACTTTGTTTAATCATGTTAAATCATGCCATATAGTGGTTATTGCTCTAGACTTGTAACCTAGGGTTTAATGCTTTGAAGAAGTGAGTTGTGAACAAATCTTGTCGAAATTATTGAGTTGGTGCTTGTGAAAACAAAATTTCTTATTCATGGGATATATTGTGTTATTGTTGCCTACTCACAGTCTAAATTATTGTTAAAATTGGAATTTAAGAAGTGGGAGTGTGTTTTACATGTCTTAACCTATGGGATTTGATTGAATTGATATGTATGGGAATTGCATTCCTACGGAATGTTTATAGATGTCAAGAATGAGTTTTGAATGTGTATTGCTTTTGTTGTGCTTGATGTAGTATGGAAGTGGATTGAACTTTTAGGGATAGTGGTTGTGTTGAACTTCTCATGATAGTATAGAATTGATTATGTGCCAAGTACTTGATGATGTTATTGTGTGCCAAGAGAGTTGATTGTGTGTTTGATTTATTGCTTTGCATGGGAAAATGTTAGGCACTACAGATGCCTTCTGCAGTTAGCTACGAGGTACTCTTATGACTCGTAAGTCTGTATACCAATCGTATTAGTCCCACTAGCAAGCAAAAGTCATTTGTAGTTCCTTCATGTTTCTCATATGAGACTCACTTACAACTCATAGTTCGACTAGTAGTGAAAGTCTCGTAAGCTTATCTGAGTCTTGAAAAATGTTTTTGAAAATGGTTATGAGCCTAAACTACAACATATAAGTCACCTTATAAGTCATAATTGTGTCTCGTATTTGGGATCACAAAGCATTTTTAAAGGCATACTGGTTCTACGAGGGTAGTATACAATTCATAGGTCACTCTATGAGTTGTAACTACACTCGTATCTACAAACCTGCAGTTACATCAGTGAATATCTATTTTTGACTTGTTTTTTTTTCTTATTCTTTGTTATGTGTTTTAATGGATCAAACATCTTGACCTTATATGTTGGTATTTGGTTGTTTTGCAAATATAATGCCCCCAAAAGACAAGCGAGTAATCCAAACCTTTCAAAGGAGATTGGTGGATGAGCCATCTAAGACTGAGCAATCCGAGGGCTCTGTGGAAGTCTATCGAGTCAAGGTAGACCCTAAGGCCAATAGATCCCAGACCTGGTCATCGCAATGCAAATTCCCATGGAGGTTACCAGTTCCTCCTAGACGGAAGAAGAGGAACAACATGGTAATTGGGTTAGTTCTAATGGCAGCCTACCTCAAATGACCCCCTCACACTCAAGTTTAGAGTCAGAGTCGAAAAGCACTTCTTAGCAGTAGGAAGCCCAATCTCAACCCCTAGCTGATCCCAGATAGTATGTTGCAGGCATGAAAAAATATATGACCACAGGTTGGAGCCTAAGGGACAAGGTAAACCTATCCGCCAATTTCATGAGGAGTGTCAATTGAATGCCTCAGGCATAAATAGAGTACTCAGATTGGATGTTGGGTTGGATGAGCACGGACTATGGTGGACTACATTGCTGCTGGGCAAATATGCCTGTTACATAGTTCGTGAGATCTATACGGCGTACCTTGCTATACTTCGCTAGGGGTTGCCAAAGAACAAAAGGCCAATTAAGCAGCCGAGGATGAGTGGTGACAGTCCAGAGAAGGAATGTTGATATCTCAAAAGAGACAACCCGACGAGTGCAGTTTGGGCCCACTTATAGAGTGCCTCAGTCTACCGCGACATATGAAAATTATATTGATTAAATAAGGAGAGCGATGATTGGGAAGGTCATTTGGGCCAGGACAAAGTTGCTATGGTGGATAGCCAGTCAAATCTGCGAGGAGGGTGTTAAGCCAACGTGGGTCACAAACCATGAAAACCCTATAGTTAAAGCACACCTCTCATTTTTGGCCATGTTTTAGTGGTCCATTATCCATTAGCGTATTTGGCCAACCTTCACAGATAATGTGATCATCCTAGTGAGAGTCATACTGTTGGCCAACTTTCTAGCTTGCTATGCTACTGATTAGGACAGGATCATTTCAGAGCAAATTTATGAGGTTGCATCTCAGACAAACACATCACTGCGATTTCCAGTTTTTGATCCATCGACTATGCAGTGTGGCAGGTATTTCCTATCGATCTACACTAGCCTGATAAACACTGATAAGAATTCAGTGGCCTTACCATGAGCAGCTCCTCCAGCTATCCTAGAGCCATTTCTGGTAGAGCCTCAGATTCCAGGTTTACCTCCAACTATTATCGGCACTACTCAGGCTACTGCAGAGCCTACAGCAGCAGTCGAGATTGAGTCTACAACATCCTCTAATACTCCAACACCAGCAACATCTACTTTATATGTTGACCCTCTTTTCTCTATTATTGCATTTTAGGCTTCATTATGTAGGATGGCTTTAGCAGAGGGCATGTTACGAGAGTTGTCAGCATGGGTCCAGCCATTGATTGATCAAACTGTTCAAGACTACAAAGAGAGGATGAGGGAATTTGCTTGAGATTTAGTTGATAATAGAGTTCGAGTGGTGTATTCCTATGTCGATGCATTTGAGACTAGAGTCCACAAGAGGCTTGAGGGAGATAGGCCTGGCGACGCGAGCGTAGTTACTAAGGGGTTGGCTAAATTTAAGGCCGACTTATTACAGATATTGGTAGCCCCTATTCCAACCCCAGAGGTAGCACTGGTAGGTGATGAGGCATTTGATTGGCTTATCGACCATTCGGACACTTGTAGAAAGAGTCCTTTTAAGTAGAGTGATGACCTAGAGCCAACCTCGAAGAAGCCAAGATAGGAGGGGGAGCCCATACCTGAGGAGGTAGTGTAGGAGTCGCTTTTGTTAGAAGCTATTTAGAGAGAGAGAGCATAGCACACCCCAGCTGGAGAGGGTACTTTTGGTACTACTGTAGAAGAGAGGCAGCCTCAGGACCCCACAGATCAGCTCGAGACTAGTGCTTGAGCACCATGATATTTGACTCTTTGGACACCAGTTCCCATTTGGTCCAGTTGGATACTTTGTTCTCTTTTCAGATAATCTTTTTATTATATTGGTTTTTGGTTGTGTTTAAATATTCTTATATTGGATGTTATTCTTACTTATACTTAGGATGTTAATTTTTGTTTTTTAATGGATGTATGTATATGTTTCTATCATATCGCATTTTGTTTTTGTTCTTGTCTTTACTTTGAGGACAAAGTATCCTATTTTGGTGGGGTTTGGGAAGTTATTGATTAAGGTGAAGTATGAGTAGCCTTAATTCCATAACTTTCCCTATTCTTCATCCCAAGATTTTCTTATCGTGCTTCTTTTTCCTTGTGGATGTTTAGTTTTTTGTTGAACTGGCATGTTTAGGTAGTGTAGAGAATGGATAAATTCATAGTAGTGTTATCTATTGGTATAGGCATAATTTTTAGATGTGCTTTTAATGTTTTGATGAAAAATTAGGTACCCTTAAAATTTTTAAGATTGTGACTATTGATGCATTCATACATTTTTGAGTATCTGGCAATGTTTGTTATAATGTTGTAAAGGTAAGCTAAAAACTGAAACATGACTTGTGAGTCTATACTTGATTGTGCATGCAATTGTGATGTCTGTTGTGAGCTTATTTTGCCACAGTCATGCATCTTGTATGGACCCAGAACTTGCCTTGTTACTCTAGAATTGGTTTGGTGATGTGGTGGATATGGAAAGGATCTGACGCCTTTGTTCTTTGACTGAACCCACTTTTAGCCTAAATGACCTACCAGATGAGTGAGTGAATCCCTTATTCATACTTTTGAGCTTATCATGTACTCATTCTTTCTTAATCCTTGCTAGCTTAACCTTGTTTGATTAAATACATTAATATTGGCCCTGGTCTATCCTTGAACATGTGAACCTTGATTAAGGCCAAAGGCCTAATTTGAGGGTGGCTGCATTTGGTGGCCCTAGTTTGAGGCATAGATATTTTGCACTTCGCCTCAGGCTAAAAGCATAAGTTAAGGGTAGATCTTATTGTGGTAAAGTAAGAATAATAAGGTGGTTAGTTGGGAAATCAAGAAAGAAATGAAAAAGCATGAACCGAGTGAAGAAAGAGAAAAGAAAAGTGCCTTGAATAGAAAAAAAGTAACAAAAATGAGTTTGAAATCAAGGTACAGCTAAAAAAGAGAAAGAAACCACTCGAGCAAAGTTCGAAACAATAGAATAAGGGTAGATTATTAAGAAAAGGTTTGATTATGAAAGCAAAAAGTGTTGGTAAACATGGTTCAAGGATAGCTTTTAGTCACTATTTGCTCAAAATACCACACTAAAGCACCCTAAACCTATGATTCAAGCCTATAAGTCCTAAAGTGATCCAACTCCACTTTAGCACCAAGCCAAAAGATGAGTATAGAGGCAAGCCTATGGTGTTAGTTAGTATGCATCAAATTTCAATTATGAGAGTGAGAATGTTTCCTCTGTCCCTAAATTCTTAATGCTTTTGAGTGAGTATGAGGGACTTGTTTTCAATGAGAGCATTTGCGCTACTTGAAGTAGCATATGACTATACCAACGATTGTGGACGGTTGATGCTCCTTAGCTTGTCATACTTAGATTGCCATGTATCTTAATTATGTTCTTGTTTTCCCAATAACTTTGCAACCCTGTTTTGAAAATAGTAGTTGGGTACCTAAATCAAAAGAGTTGATATATATGGCATTTTTTATAGTTGCTATGTGTTTCTGTTTGTCTGCGTAGATTAAGTCGCCGCTTGAGGACATGCAACAATTCTAAGTTGAGTTTTTTGATTTGTTGTCAAAAGACAACACATTTGATACCTAAAATAAGGGATTTTGTGATAATCTAGCAAGAAAAGTTAGGTTGCCATGATTTTGAAGAAAAGTTGCAGATTTTTCTGAAGCATAGGCCTTATGAGCCCACCTACAAGTCGTAGGGTGGTGTCATAGCAAGAATCAGAGACCAAATTCAAAAATCTGCTAAGTGGAGGTCATGCCTATGAGGCTATCATATGAGTCGTAAGAATCAATACGACTTGTATAGGTGGACTCAAGCAAGAATCAAAGAGCCAAGATGTTGGACCAAAAAATGAAGGTCAAGACTACGAGAGGAACATATGAGTCGTAGTTCAAGCAAAGACTCGTACTTATGGGTCATACCAATTTAGTCAAAGATGCCAAAAATCTGATACTAGACCTCGACTATAACTCGTAGGTCATCCTACGAGTTGAAACTGCGAGACTTATCAACTGCTAGCTGTCTTTTATGTGTAAATTCTAGGGTTATTTTGTAAATACTATATACAGTTTAAGTTAGGTTTTGAGAAGGAGTTTGACTAGTAGACAACCTAGAGTTACATTTTGAATCTTTTCTTATTTTTTTAGAGTAGTTTATTGTTCTCTCTTGAAAAACCCAGTTTGGAGATTGCAAATCTTGCCTTGTTGACCAATCAAGCTTATTAGTTTGCAACTTGTGGGGCCTATTTTCTTCATTGGTATTGGTAAAGCGCTAAATTATGTCTTGTATGTACATTTTTGCTTGTTTTGCATTAGCTATGAGTAGCTAAGCACCCATAACTTGGGAACTATGTTCCCCATGGTTCATTGACTTGATTACTCTCTATAACATAACTACAATTAGTGATTTTCATGTAGGATAGTAGTTTAGGTTCTTCGAGCCCTCTTGTGAAGGTGAATGTCGAATATCACCATGGCGAATGGTTGGCAACCATGTCATGCCAACTAACCGTTACCTATTGTCCCATTCAACCTCCCATTGGTCAGGCTCAATTGTTCAGATAAGAATACATCAATTGAATTTTGTCATCTACTTTCCTTTTCCTATTGGTCACTACCTTGGTCGGGATAGTGATAGTAGCCAGGGTTTGGTGTTGGCGATCACCAAACAACAATAATAAAGGGAAATAGATAATACATGCAAAACCCTAATCATGCAAATGCAAGAAACCTAGGTCATATCAATATCAACTACCCATGGTTCCCATAATCCTAAGTTGTGGGTGCTTAAGTACCCACGGCTAAGGCAAAATAAGCAAAAATGTACATGTAAGACATAAATGAGCGTTTTAACAATACGAATGAAGAAAGTAGGAACCACAAGTTGCAAATCCACAAGCTTGATTGATCAATAATGAGTACAATGCAAGATTTGTAATCCCCAAAATGGGATTTCCAAGAGAGAACAATAAACTACTCTAAAAATACTAAGAAAAGATTCAATATGTAACTCTAGGTTGTCTACTGGTCGAACTTCTCAAAACCAAAATGAAACTATATATAGTATTTACAAAACAACCCTAGAATTTACACAAAAAAAATAGATGGCAGTTGATAAGTCTCACAGTTATGACTCGTAGGACGACCTACGAGTTGTAGTCAAGGTCTCACATCAGATTCTTGGCATCTTGGACTACACGGGTACAAACCATAGGTATGAGTCATTGCTTGAACTACGACTTGCAGGTTCCTCTTCTAGTCTTGGCCTTCATATTTTGGTCCAACATCTTGGCTCTTTGATTCTTGCTACGAGTTCAACTATACGAGTCATAGTTATGCTTACAACTCATATGATGGCCTCATAGGGGTAACCTCCACTTAGCAGATTTCTGAATATAGGTCTTTGATTCTTATTACGACACCACCCTATGACTAGTAGCTTGAGCTATGACTTGCAGGTGGGCTCATAAGGCCTATGCTTAAGCAAAATCTACTACTTTTCTTCAAAATCATGCCAACCTAACTTTTCTGCAAGATTATCACAAAAACACATCAAAACAATAAAAAGTTGCTTTAAGAACTCACAAAATCCCTTGTTTCAAGCACCAATTGTGTTGTAGTTTGACAGCACATCACCAAGATACAAACCCCTTGATTGGTCAGTGGATAGTCGCACCCTACCACCCCTGGTGATTGAGATACTAACCTTTTAACCCAGTTATCAAGGCACAACCCCTTGATTAGTATCAAGGTACAAACACCTCAACATGGTCACCTGAGCTCTTAATCTTTAGAGAAAGGCGTGGTCACCTCCCAACACTATATAGGAGAATATCATATGCATATATTCTTTTCATCATCATAAAGTCACTCCACTCATAAAACATGCATTGGACCTTGAATTCCTCAAGAAATTATAACCAAATATTTTATCAAACACTTGGCGGATATGTAGAGCTAGTGTAAAGCTATGCAATTTTCGGGCATATTTTTGGGTCGTTTCAGTATATCATTTAAAATGCAACCTCAAAATCATATAGCCATGCATAGACTACATGAAAATGATATGTCAGGAAATGAGGTTCTAAGGAAACTCATATTACCTCAAGCTTGATTAGAATAGAAGAGATAGGGGTATCAATTTTTCATATCCGCTTCAGCTTCCCAAGTGGCACTTTCGACTTGTTGGTTCTTCCAAAGGACCTATTTCTCAATCTTTTCACTTGCCTATCTAAGATTTCCGCTGAAACTTCTTCATAAGCAAAATTCACTTATATTTTAACAACCTCTAAGTGCAAATAAGATTAGGATCTCTAACACACTCCTAAAACATGGATACATGGAAAATCGAATGAATCTTGCTCATTTCCATAGGCAACTCTAGCGCGTATTCCACTTTACCAATATGTCTCAAAATCTGGTAAGTCCCTACATACCTAGGGCTTAACTTTACTTGATTACCAAATCAGACTACAACCTGCATTGGTGAAACCTTCAAATACACTAAATCATCAACTTAAAATTCAAGGCCTCTCCTCCTAGTGTCGGCATAAGACTTTTGTCGACTTTGGGTCTTCTTCAATCTCTCTCTTATCATCCTCACCTTTTCCATATCCTCCACAATAATCTAAACCTAACAAAGCCATCTACCCCACTCTAAACTAACCAACTAGAGATCTTCAATCCCTTCTATATAGAGCTTCGAAGGGAGCAATTCCAATGCTAGAGTGATAGCTATTGTAGTAAGAAAACTCTATGAGTGGAAGATGCTTATCCCAACATTCTTAAACTCCAAGACAAAAGCACTTAGCATATCCTCAAGAGTTTGAATGATTCTCTCAGCTTGACCATCCTTTTGTGGGAGAAATGTCATGCTAAGCTTGACTTAATGAGAAAGGCCCTTTTGAAAGGACCTACAAATATGTGAAGTAAATTGAGCAACACGGTCTTAGATAATGGATAATAGGACTCCATGTAATCTAACCAATTCATTAATGTAGAACTTGACATAATCTTTGGCACCATAAGTCATTTCAATAGGTAGGAAGTAAGCCCGACTTCATCATTCTATCAACAATAACATAAATAGAATCAAAGTGCTTCTTAGTCTTTGGTAGCCCAACCACAAAATCCATGTTAATTTCCTCCCATTTCCAAGTAGGGATCTCAATATCATAGGCTAGGCTACCCAACCTTGGTGTTTGGCTTTGACTTGTTGATAATTATAGAAACCGACTACTTAAATATAGACGTCAAATCCCATAGTAAACAATGTGTTGGTGATTGAGTAGAGCAAGGACCAACAGCTACTAGATTTTTATTCGACAAGTGAAGACCAAGCAAGACTTTTATATAAATAGGTGGAGACTAAGCTAAACCTACTCCTAAGAAACAATTGGGGTAAGGATGTTCAACCAAGGAAGCAAGGATATGGGATATAGGAATCAATCAGAACTCAACAGATCCATCACACTTAACATCCAATTAAATCTATGGGTAGGCTAGGTTGCTTGTAATTACCCCTTAGCTATGATATTTTGCAAGAGCCTATTATGTCCTCCTATGTGATCTGCTCAAAGACATGCCTTGCTTGAGCACCTTAAAGGAAAACTCCCAAGATCTTAGTCATTAAGTACCTTTTGTATCTCTCAACCCATAAACCCGTGACTATCATTCAACCCTCCACTTCAACTACACTCGATAAAGTAATAATTGAAGATCTAAGCTAGGTTCAAGTTTGTGACCTCAAATATAAATTTATACGTGAAGGTAAACGTGAACCCATAGATCAATTTAAGGAATCCAAGCAATTTGGGAGGAACCTACTTGATTTTGTAAGTAAATCATCAAGCATGAAAGCAACAAAAATAATCAATACCCATGAACAAATTATAATCCAAGCTCAATTAAATCTATAAATTATGCATTCAGGAATAAGGAAAGAAAGAGATAGTGAAAAACAAATACAAGTGAAGCCTACACTCTTCAATCCACTCCAGAATTTATAGAGAACTTGTTGTAAATCCTCACCCTAAACTAAACTCTATACTAAGGTATGTTTTCTCTCTTCAGGAATATATGAATTCTATTCTCAAGTATCAATGAATGAAGAACAATGGCTGGGAGTGCTTATATATGTGATTTTAGGACTGAAAATAGTGAAATTCCTGAGCTGCCCCAACACTAGTTGTCGAATTACTCTGTATTTATGGACCTTTGACAGTATTTACGGAGGTCAACTGATGTCCAATGCTCTGCCTATGCACCTAGAATGATGCATTTGTTCCTCACAGCTCATTGCTACTCTACGTTTGTGGTGATTAATGTTTCCAGGTACCACTATGCATAGTTTCATATGCTAGTGGATCTAATTCAGCTTCAATTTCAACTCTTTCCATCAAAGCCAATTCCAAACCATATGTACATGAAACATACACCATTCAAAGCATAATTATCCCCATGTTATGAATTTAACAACGCAAAATCATAATAAAATAGCAAGAAATGAGTGTAAGTCATACATCAATCAAAACCCCTGATTTAAGATGTTGCTTGTCCTTAAGCAAAACAAAACCAAACTCAAGAGGCTAGCAATTTAAGCACATAATCCCAACTCACTTTTGAGATCTAAATCATGATTATGATAATGGTTAGTAACAACAATTTAGCACAAGTATATGGATGTCTATCAAGTAACTCCCTCACTTTTCAAAAGCATGTTTTTCAATTTAAAACAATTTCCAAGGATGACGAAGTGACAACACAAATTCTAAAGAAGTGACCCAAACTCCTAATCAACTAACAAGTTCCACTTAACTCAAACCTGGAAAAGCATCATTATCACCAACCCATATCAATTTGCCTATCCTTACTGATGTGCTACCAAAACACAACACTCTTGATGCTTAAAACTTAGCATTTTGTGTGTTCTCAATGCTACTATAGTTGTTTTATGTGTTTTTGTAATTTAATTTGCAATATTGCAAGTTGTCTTTGATTTGGGAAAAATTGCAAAAGTTGCTACTTTTTGTTGTTGTACGAGTCCTTCTATGGGTCATAGAACACTCTACAAGTCGTAGACAGGTTTCATGAAAATTTTCAGTTAGGGGCTATGTGCTAAAGTTGAAGTCTACAAACATGTAGATGAGTCATAGAGCAGTTCACAAGTCGTAACTATCTTTTGTGCCCTAAGAATGAGAGAAGTGGACTTGCAAAAAATTATTCAAACGAATCCCCTTTACAGGTTGTAAACACTTTAAGAGTTGTAAAAGTTGTCGTAGATGGGAAGTCCATGTCACGACCCAACCCAGGGGCCGCGAATGGTGCCGATAGGGCACCGCGACAACAACTTACACTGAATCTTTACTTACAACAGCTAAGGAATTTCACAAAA
>JAOTQJ010045953.1:0-14814 GCA_025642045.1 Solanum sejunctum
TAGGTCCCCAAACTTTTCTATTTTAATCCAATTTAGGACTCCCGACTTCAATCAAATTTTTACCCGCGAAAATTTCCGATAAATTTAAAATATACCTCAATCTCAATAATTTTCCCGAATGAGCAATTAAACTCCATTTAGTTAATTATGGGGTCTAACACTTATGCTATTTATGATTGTTCTATGATAAAGTCTAACCCACCTAGTTTTCAAGTAAAGTTTTCTATAATATATGATTATAATTAGGGCATTAATCAAGAACTTCAAAATTAAGTTTATCAAAGATATGAGTAATGATGATAGTTGCCCTAAAGAATATTTTTAAAAGGTCCACAAGGTGAAGGGACAACCCTCACTTGGTGGTTTATAAGTTTTAAGCTACTCTTATTGATTGCTACTTATGATTGTAAGATATGTTAAAAAGATTTTGTAGGATGACTTAGCATCGAGAGGACTAGAGAGTAGGACTTATTCCATTAGTTGAGGCATGATCCATTTGAATCTAAAACTCAAAGTCCCTGACTATGTGCCACCATAGAAGCCTTTGTAAGTTAGGCTAGTGAATCCATATAGGCTCAGAAGTTATGAAAGATATAATTGCAAAGTTACTAAGTTTTGGATATCTACCTTGCAAGTAGATGTTATGCCCCGGGAGGGTACCCTTGGTGTGACTAGCTCTCAGAGTCTATTGCTAGTCACCAAGTGAACTACTTGGTCTCATCGTCACCTCATACTCAACAGCAAAAGGAAAATACTCAGGGATAAGACTGTAATGTAATTAAAGAAATCAAGTCTTTATATAAAAAGTTAATTTCTAATAAATCAGAGCTAGAAAGGAAACAATACTCAATATCTTCCACTCAATGTCTATGAAACCTCTAGCTCTAGCATCTAGATGGTACCACGACAAGCCATGACTATCCAACTTAAGAAAAACAAAGTACTAACTCAAGCAAGAGGATAACAATATGGAAATCCTCCGAAAATAAGAAGGTCTCAACTATTAGCTGAATGTGAATAGATCCTCAATGAAGTGCCCGTTGATGATCTCTAATACCTGCCTCTGCATTATAAGACGATGCAGTCCAAAAAGGATGGCAGTATGTGAAATGTACGAGTATGTAAAATGGCTGAATGAAATAGAAATGGGTAGAATAATATAGAAGTAACATCAACTAAGAATATACTCAAACAAATTGTCAAATATCTATCTAAAGCAAGAATAAAGAATAGACAAGTAACCTATCAATCAATCAAACCTCATCAATCAACTCAGATGCAACTTAATAGAACTTGACTCAACTCAACTCAATGGAACTCAACTCAACTCAACTCGACTCAGAGTACTCAAGGTGGGAACTTTTGGGGAATTTCTCTTATCTGACAACAAATCGCTTTGAGCCAGTAATTATATAATAATTTCGCTAATATTGCCACAATTTTTCCGTACTTGCCACGCAAAGAATGAATCAAATCTATAATGAATCTGGTCAATCAAGTCCGCTATTCTTTAAAGGACTTCTAATCAAGATGGAACCTCAAAGTAATGTTGTGGTTCTAATCCTCGCCTATGCTTGGGATTGTAGTTAATGAGTGCGAGTTGGATTTACTCTTACTCATTTTGATGCTCGATACTTCCCCCAAGACTCAATGCTCATAAACTCATCCATCTCAGTCAAATCATCTCAATTAGCCTCGTAGAGGCACTCATCATCTCAATCATTCTCATAAAGACTCTCTCATCCCATCAACTCAACTTAAATTGGGCTTTTTGGCCTAACCTCAATCAGCTCATCAACTCTGTATTTGTTTAAGAACTCAAGGACTCAAATCATCATCAATAAGAAGTCATTTAGATAGAACTCAATTATGAAGACTAATAGGATTATCAGGCTCAATTAACTCAACCTCATACTCACATCAGGATTTCAATCAACATACTCAAGTCAAGGCTCTAGACTCCATTCCTAGGTTCATTCATGCATGCTTTCACAAATTAACATATAGGATTTATACGATATCTCATGAAAAGTATTCAATTCAAGAAAACAAGTTTATGATGATCATTAACATATGATAATACATATAATAGATATAATTTTCAAGAAAATAATGAAGAAAGTATTTCAAGAAATTTGTATGGGGACTCATTGACTCTTAAGTCCTCTATCACATAGGAGAACAATCTCATACTTTAGTTTATCCTTACATACTTGTTAAATTGACATTACAATCAAAATGTGATGAATACTAAATTTTTTGGAGAAAATCCTCGAGCACGGTAGTTTTTTTAGAGTGAAAGAACTTGAAACGACATTGTTTGAAGGGCTTCTCTTTGATTCTTTAATTCTTGACTTAAAATCTTTAGAGTTCTTGATGAAAAACCCTAATTCTTGAAAAATAAGAATCAAGAAATCCGTTTTTAGAATTTATGAATTCATTTTCTTGAAACCCTAGGTTATGATTTAAGATTTTATTAGAGATTCATGGATAGATGAAAGAAATTTGGGTTGAGTAGATTGAAATTTATGAATAATAATTTACCTTGAGGATGAATCTTGAAATCTAATTCTAACTTGATGACTTTCTTGATTATTCTTGAACATGTAAGAGTGAACGAGAGGATCTTGTTATGAAGAACTCACGTTTTATATGTTTTGGGAACTTAAATAGACCCTCAAAAGTTTTAGGATAAAAGTAACCTCGGAATAAAATAAAAATACATCATTTAGCTTATCCAGAAAGGATTCGCGTCAAGTTCGTAATGCGGAGCTGTCGCGGATCTTCAGACAGCTTTGCAGGTCTTCAGTAAAATGGTCATAACTTTCTACTCCGAATTCTGATTAAGGAGAAATTAGATGCGTTGGAAATCTAATTCAAATATATTCAATTTGATTTATTATGGGTCACCTAACTTATTATACTTTAGGATATATGATCATTTGAAGTTGACCCTTCTATCAACTCATACGAAAACTTAATTGGTAGAAATTCTTTAGACTTAACTTGATGTAAAAGATCCCTTATGACACTAAATCATATCTACTATACTTTAAATACTTGGAAATTGATCCTAGCATGTATATACAATCTAAAAGTCATTGGTCCATCTAACTTTTAAAATCTTACATTAGAACTGTGACCTTATATCATCTCTGATTCTATTCTCATAGTAAGAAATTGACTTTAACATCTATTTTCAACTAAGAATTATCAATTAAAATCCTATATCATATGAAGGATGACTCAATCTTATCTAAAAAGAATTGGGGTATTACAGTAGATTTTCTTTTTTCCAATGGGAGGAGTGCATTGTCTTTTTCCCAATAGAAGAATTTCATTAGATTCCATATAGTAGTTCACGTGGTCTTATTATCGGTTATGTATATTCGCATAAGCCATTTGATCTTATGTTATTTTTTCAATAATGTGCTTCTTATGCATTGTCTCATATTGATCATAAGTCATATTCCTTGTGTATGTTCAAGCATACTTTATGTATCTTTTATAACATGTATACTTATATGTTATATTTAAGAATGATGGCATTACAATTTCACACATGTATTGCATATCACATACATAGTACATTCAAACATAGTAACGCTTATTTTTCTTACATAATTTAATCATGTATGGATAGATACTCCTCCATAGACTCGTGGCTAGTACTCAACATCTAAGACTAGTTTTATTGTTCATTGTGAGCCCTTAGTTTGGTACTCCTCTATTTTTTCATTCTATCTTGTATTTCTTTGATTTAATACGATGTTTTAGACTTTTTTCTATTTAATGGAGATCGATCGATACCAGTCTCATCTGCTTATGATATAGTTAGTATGCTTATGGACAAACAAAATGATTGTAGTGTTTCAACTGCATTTAGTAGTGTTATTTTTTTTTGTCAAAGTGACCCTTAGTCCTTTCCCCTTAGTTTTTCCACAAATTGTCTTCATCAAATACCTATCAATGCTTGAGATAGCTTAGGTGAGGTGCTTTTGGATTTCTCATTTGTCGTGTGATGACTAAGACCCTTAAGTTGGGTCATTACAAATATAGTATCAGAGCATAAGATTTTAAAATGTTCCTCAGATGTCCATGCATACCTCGTAGTGTAGAGTCTCATTCAAAGTTGTGAAGCGCACCACTATCTTGAGTGTGAAGCTATGAGATGGTTTAGGAAAGTCTTCCCTTCTTTCTTATTCATATCGTGCCTTAGAGTTGAATATGATTTTCTGCTAACTAAGATGGGATTTTATTTGTTTTTAGATCACGCTGCCATGAAGAAATCCCCATCAACGAGGAACTCCAGAACAAGTCCCTCCACTCCAATAGGATGATAAAGTGTCTTATGCGGAGTTTAGAATCGCGTTCACCCTATTGGCCCAAGCATGGGCAATCGGGACAACTAGAAGATAGTGGTACCTCCTCAAATACCTACTCCGGCCACCAGAATACATGATTTATGCGGATGAACCCACTGGAATTCCATGGGTCAAAGAAGGATGATGATCCAATTGACTTTATAGAGGAGGCCTAACAGGTGGTTGCCGTTATTGGCATTCCATTGGAAGAATATGTCGAGTTACTATCATAAATCCAGTATGGATCGTAGGTCTAGCTAATACTTTTCATCCATTTTCAGTTTATAATTAAGAGTATCGTAGACTTTTCCCTATCTACTTATGATAACATGCAAAGCATAGATGACACCAACATGAGTGACATGTACCCCTCAAGACCATTCACAAGAGTCAAGCAAAAAATCTCCAAGACCTACAAGCAATGTTCATGAAAAAGGAAGCATTAGAGGAGCTTGAGGGTCACCAAAGAAAGACTTATAATGTGTGAAAGGTCTATCAAGGTGAGGAGATGGAAGAAAAGAGGTCATATGTGCAAATGACTATTACTTGAATTCAAGGATTTGAAAATAAGGCAACCAAACAAGGTCCTTACTCATTAAGGATAAAATTGTAAAGAAATGTCTTCTTTTATTTACTTAGTATAAATAATCATATTTTAGCATTTGGAAGACTTAGACTATGTTGAATATTAAACCTTAAATTGTAGTATCTTATTGATGAGTAATTAGTGAGTGATTAGGGTAAACTCTTATAATTGTTAGTTGACTTGTTGCTTAATTAATAATAGGAATATTTACATAAATAATATATTATATATCAAATATTATCCTTTGTAGGATACTTTTTTTATTACAGTCTATAACATATTTTATCAATAAATTATAAGAAATTCCTTCCCTTTCTTTCTCTTCTTCTCTTTCACTTTCTCTTTCTTCTCTTTTCTCTTTATTTTCTTGGATGGACGTATCTTTTTTTTAAAAAAAATAAAAAATTTCCTTTTCTCTCTGTTTCTCCTCCCCATTTAACTCATCATCTTTAATATTGTACATTATTATAAATTTATTATAATTGTTTTAATAAATATAATGTATTTTTTAATAATATAAAATTAATTAAATCACATAAATATTTAAAATTCACATATAATACTTATAATATGTATTATTTATTAAATATAAAATATATTATAATTATTTTTTATTAATTTCTCTTATTAATGATGTTAAAATAATTATTATATTTAAAATATATTAAGTATATTCTCCACATGCATTAAAAATGTCTATAATACATATGAAGTATCGAATGCAAAATGTATTACAATTGTAATTTTTATTAATATTTTTATTAATGGTGTCAAAAAATATTTATATTAATTATATTCTCCATGTACATAAAAAAATGTCTATAATACATATGAAGTATTAAATTCAAAATATATTACAATTGTAGTTTTTTATATTATTTTTATTAATGGTGTCAAACTCCATACCCTACTTCTGGGATATTACTGGGTATGTTGTGGTGGTGGTGGTGTCAAAAAAATATTTATATTAATTATATTCTTCACGTGTATTAAGAAATATCCATAATATATATGAAGCATCGAATTCAAAATGTATTACAATTGTTGTTTTTATTATTTTTTATTAATGGTGTCAAAAAATATCATATATGAATTTCAAAAATTTAAATACTATTTAAATTATTTTAAAGGTTAATCTATTAAAATTGTGTCGATGCATTATATATGTATTTACATAAAATAAATCTTCTAGCTTAAAGAATAGTAACAACATTATTTGCGTAATATTTAATTTTAAATTAAAATAATTAATTAATATTTTTAAAAGAGAGAGAGAGAGAGAGAGAGAGAGAGAGAGAGAGATGAAATTTCTCCTTCTCTTTGTTATTTTTGGTAACAAAAGTATAATTATATTTGGTAAGAGTTAAAATTATGCTAAAACTCATAATTTAAGTTAAATAATATATTATTTATGTAAATGATTTTTAATTATATTAAAGTGTTACTTATTTGGTTTTCTTTAATTTTTCTTTCTAAGGTTTTATTGGGTTGTTGAAATCAATTGGGAGGTGAGGGTTTTAGTCCCTTATTGCCCATAATTTCAATAGCTTGAATTTAATTCACATATCCTTTTATTTTGTTCCATTTTCCCTTATTTTCTTGTTTGACCTTTATCATTTGGTGTCAGAGCTTAGGTTTAGATTTGTTTTTACAAATTTCGATTTTGAAATTTTGATCCACTCAAAAATCCAAAAAAAAAAAAAAGAAAAAAAGAAAAAACTCAAAAATATTTTCATTTGATTTGTTGTTTTTGACACTAGATTCTTGTTCATTAGTGTTTTTTAATCCTAAATCTCAAATTTCATTCAATTTGGAGTTATGAAAGTGAAGTTACCATTGAAGAGTTATGAGCATTCAAACTTTTCAAATCTTGAAAGTGGTTTTTTTTATTGGGAAGAAATTGAAGGTTAATGATCATTTGGGTTTGTTCTTTATGTCAAGGGGAAGCTAATCCTAAATTTTGAGCCAATTCTAAATTGATTTGAAGGTGTTGGGATTTAGTGTGTGTTCTTGAAGATCTTCAAATGTTTTTCAAGAAAAAAAAGACCAAAAAGGTACATTTGATCTACTTTTCTCAAGCCAAGTTGGTCAAAGGTGTTTGTTGGCTCTTAGTAGAAATTTAAAAAAAAAAAATTAATTTCCATGTCAGCATCAACTCAGCGCCAAAATCAGCGAGTCAGCGCCCACACACTCCAAACGCGCCATGTGGTGTGTGTATAGGGATGGTAACGAGGTGAAGCGGGGCAGGTTCAGAGCTATGTGGGGTTGGATGGATTTAAAGTTATTTGGGGCGGGACGTGTGTAGGGCGAGTTGAAGTACCTATTTTTAAAATTAATCCGGGATAGGACAGATTGCGGGTTGAAAGAACCAAATATGAATTCAAAAAAAATTAAATTTTTTTTGTAATTAGTAAAAATCAAAGATACAAATTTTATATTAAATATTGACTTTAATTTTTATTTTTCCTAAAACTTAAACTAGACAGGTCCGGTAAATTGTTAGCTGTTGAAATATTAATTTGAGGCTTTTAATTAAAAATTAAGAAATAATTGTTAAATTGTCAACTAAAAATAGTAATTAGTTGTTGAGATGTTAATTAGTAATTTTTTTAAAAAAATATTATGAATTTTTATGTTCCATATTAAATTCAATTAAAAAATAAAAGAACTTAAAAATTTAAGAGGGGCGGGGCGGCAATAAAAAAAACATCATGCGGGGCCACCTAAAAAATTTGCAGGTTGAACTCAACCCACCGCATCCCATCCCTGCCCTTACCCCATTACCATCCCTATGCGTGTAGTGCAATTTCAGAGACTTACATTGCAGGTTTTTTCCTTAACACCCCAAAATTTTTTGAAGTGTGGAAGATTTTTGGGGCATAAATTTTTTTTGAAATGTCCAAACGACGTGATTCTTTTTTCAAATTTTTCATGCTTTGATTTATCAATTATTTAGCAAGTAATTAACATATTTAACTAATTGTTAACTAGTTTAATCATCAAATCAAACACCTTTCAAGTCATGAACACGTTAAGGCTTCAAAATGTTTTTGAAGCATCTGAACTCAATTCTTCTTCTTTGTCACTCATTTTTTTTCACTCCTCAACTATTTAATAACTAATTAATATCGTTAATTACTTGTTAACTAGTTTATAAACATGAAATCATCTTTTTGATTCTTCAAATTAGGTAACAAGTAATTTCTTCTACTTTTGTTACTTAGTTTTTTGAGTCCGATATTTCTTGTACCTCTTTCTTCTAGTTTTCTTCTTTTTATTCATGTTCCTAACCCTTATTTGAGTCTTTATTTTTTCAATAGTCATAAGAATCTCTCCACCAGAAAAAATAGGTGACCTTCAATTGATTGAGCGAAGTTAGTTCACTATCAATTTTAAGACGATGTCATAGGAGGTACCTTGAGAATTACATACGAGTGACGCGAGGCTTTTGCTACTAATCTTTTTTGTTAAGCATTATAGGTATCATGCCTAATACAAGTCCAATTGGGGAAGGTTAAGAGAACATCATGAAAACTCTTGCCTACATCTCCAAAGAGTGTGGAGAAAGGAGGCTTTCTAGTATGCCTTGTCACACCTATCATTTATTGCATGCTAACCAAAATACTAGCACTTTGCCTAGTATTATTTTTTTTCTTTTGCAGGACTATGTGATGTTAGGCATGTTTATACGCCTAATTAGCCAATAATACCCATAAATAGAGTGAATCTGGAGGATAGATTAATAGAGTCTAGGTGTTTGTGTGTCATTTTCTCTTATTTTGCTGATGTAGGGCCAAGTACACCGGTTGGTTGTGTGTTTGCAGGATTTTGCTTTGATTAGGACGTTCGAGGTTAAAACCAGACTCGATCGAAGAGCACAGCTCAAAATTTGGAGAAATAAAGATCAGTAAAAGCAATCAAAAGACCAAAAATCCACGTGGCAAACTTGGGTACAAGGTTGTCAAAGCTGTAAAAGGACCACATCGCGGACTTGTTCAAAAGCGTGCAGAATTGTCTAGTCATCAAATTAAGCGAGAATACATGAAAATAAGAGCTCCGTGTTGCAGACCTGAGGACCCAACGCAAAAAAGTCAAAAAAAAGGATCTTTATTATTTCTCTGTCTTAGACTTAAGGTTTTTAAGTATTCTTTAATGCAGGAACTGCATTAGGAGGTGACGGAGAACATTTTTCCACCGTACTTTGGTTAGTTTAATCTTTAGATTTTGATTTTTGATGTTTTTCACTTTATTCTTGATGTATTCCTCATCCATGAGTGGCTAAGCCTCCATATTCTGAGCTTGTAGCCATACACTATGTGTAGTTCTTAACTTTTGACATCTATGGATGGTTTCTTCGCTTATTTATATGTTATTTATATCTATACTTCAAAGTTTGACCAACTAGGGAGTAAATTTCTTGTTCACTTTGGATTTGAGAGATATTGCAGTGCATAGAACATAATAGCATAGGGAGCTTGTTCAATACTAAGAAACTAGGTTAATTCATGTAAGGGAGACTAGTGACAACTATCCTTACACCTTGCTTAGTTCATATACGGGAAGATAACTTTAATGTTTTTTTATTGGTCTGTCTATCCCCATTCAATGATGTAGTTAGGCAGCCAATAACGGTAGACCGATAGAAGCGTGCAACCCTGTTCAGGTATATTAAACCTCATGAATCAATAATAAAAAAACTAGACATGGAGAGATAGTGTTAAGACTAGACAGAGTCATGACGGTTACAACCCTGGAATTGCATATTTAATTGATATCTTGTGTGAAAGCCATATTAGTTTATTAGAAGTTATTTCTTTTACAATTTATTGTCCATAAAACTTTTTAACAACTCTTTTTACTAAAAGCACCATAAACGTGAAAATCGAAAGAACGTACGAATTACATTCAAATCCCTTGGGTTCGACAATTCGGCTCCTTACATAAGGCCAATGTATTACTTGTGAGACCGCTTATACTTGTGTGTTCTAAGGAAGCAACAAGTTTTTGGTGCCATTGCCGGGGATCTTGAAATGAATTTGTTCATTATTAAAGTTATCTTGTTTTGTGGTGATCACTACATTTGATCTTAGCGATGTTTTTGTGTAGGAAAGCAAGCTCTAAATTGGAAGATCAAGACTTTTGTTTTCGTCAATCAAAGAGAAGAGCAGGAGTTTTGTTTGAAACACCGCCAATTGAATTAGTTGAGTTGAAGTATCAAGAGGACAATAAGGTGGAGGTTGATCTTATTGCAAAAAACATAGCAAACAACAACCCACCCACACCTGTAGCACCAGCTGCCAATGCAACATTTGCACCGAGGCTAGTAAGGGAAGTAGCAATCCCAAGAACTACAAATCTCACGAGCTATTTTGTCAAACCTGAGCCTGGTAACATGGTCCAGTTGTTACACTCTACTGGGTAATTCACTAGGCTTCCTCATGAAGACCCATAAGTCTATCTTCAGAACTTTCTTGAGATTGTTGATGCTTTAATTCCTACGGGGGTGAATCTCACTATGTGAGGATGACTTTGTTTCCCTTTTCACTATTGGGGGAAGCCCGGAGGTTGTTACAAATTGAGCCACCTAACTCCATAGCATCCTAGGATGATTTGGCTCACAAGTTTTACAAAAGATTCCTCTTATGGGGCAAGATAGCCAAGCTAAGAAGCGAGATCCTGAGTTTCAATCAGAGGGCTAGCGAGAACCTATATCAGGCGTGGGACAATTTTAAAACTCTATTGATAAATTGCCCACACTATTGCCAAGCTAACGTGGTACTGGTTATACCTTCATTGAAGGGTTGGAACCCAATACTAAGATTCTTCTTGATTCAGCTGCAGGGTGTCAAGCATTAGAGAAGACATATGATGAATTATACGCTCTTCTAAACAGAATTGCTTAGGGCAACCCAGAATAAAATGGAGGATCCAACAGACCAACAGTGCAGAAATAGGCTGGGGTCTTGGAGAATGATACTATAACCAGCCTGCAGGCCCAAATGTCAGTGATATAGAACATGATAACCACGAACTTCAACAACCTGGAGTTGGGTCTAAAACAGTAGATTTAATTGTCAGCAGGTCAGCAGCAAGCCCCCGTGAATATGGTACAACAACAAACATCGAGTTGGTGTTATGTATGTGAGGAAGGAGATCATATGACTGAATCTTGTAGATCTAATCCTGAGGCAGGAAACTTTCTGGGAAATGCTAACAAGGGAGGCTATCAAGGATTCAGGAGCATTAAAACTCGAATTGGAGGAACCACCCAAACTTCTCATGGGTTGGCAATCAGTAGAATCATGGGCCACTACAATAAAAACTATAGGGCAAAAATGCATATCAGAGTTAGCCGGTCCAACAGCCTGCAAGACAGGCTAATCCGAGCACCATGACTGATAATGAGGTGCTGAGACAAATCTTGGCTAACCAGAACAGGCAAGAAGAAGAAATTCAAAGGAACAAACAAGATTTGCTGAACTTAGAAAAGCAATTGGGATAGTTGGCCAGTTCAATAAATTCTAGGCCTCAAGGGGGCTTGCCATGCAACACTGATCCCAACACAAAACAAGTGAATGCAATCAGCACACGGAGTGAGAGGCCATTAACAGAATTGGTTCCTAAGAAGAAGAATGGGGAGGACCAAAATACTATGCAAAATGATGAGGCTGACAATCCTAGCCCAAGTACTGATAAGACCACCCATTACCAAAACCGCCTCCTTTGTTCCCATAGAAGCTCAAGAAGAAGGAGAAGGATGACTGTTTTCAGAAATTCATCGGGCTGCTAAAATAGGTACATATTAATTTACCTTTGATTGATGTTTTGCAGGAGATCTTAAAATATGCCAAATATGTTAAGGACATCATTGCTAACAAGACCAAATAGGTGAAGTATGAGACTGTGGCTTTGACAGAGGCATGCAACTCTAAGATTCTCAACAAATCACACTTGCCAGCCAAATTAAAAGATCCAGGAAGCTTCACTGAGCAAGTAACTATTGGGAGTAATTTGAATGCTAGGGGCTTGTGTGATATTGGAGGTAGTATAAACCTCATGCCCACATCTATGTTCTTAAAGCCGGGGCTTGGAAGGCCAAAGTCCATAACTATTGTGTTGTAGCTAGCCGATTGGTAAATGGCAAGGCTGGATAGGGTGATGGAGGATGTCTTATTCTAAGTGGAATCTTTGATATTCCCAGTGGATTTCGTCATCCTAGATTTTGAGCTTGACCCTGAGGTCCCATTCATACTCTGGTGCCCATTCTTGGCTATAGGAGGGGCATTCATTGATGTTGCAGCAGGGAGGCTCACTATGCGAGCCCATGATAAGGTAAAGGTGTTTTATGTCTATAACGCAATGAAACTACCAACAACATATGAGGATCTAGCAGCTATCACAGTGATAGATACTACAGTGGCTATAAGCTAAGTTAATATTAAAGACCCACTAGCTAGGGTGTTGTTAAATCAAGGGCTAGTGGATAATGCAAAAGCCAAAGAGATTAAAAGTATGCTGAATGCTCATGTGAGTATCCTGAAAAGATCAATGAACCCTTGAATAGGGTGTTGGGACCACCTCCTAGACCCTCAGTGGAAGAAGATCCTAAGTTGGAGTTGAATCAGGTACCATCACATCTCAGGTATAAGTTTCTTGGCGAAAATAATACATTACCTATAATCTTGTCTGCTTTCTTGACTGCAGCCCAGGTAGAAGTAGTTGTTGCGGTGTTGAAAAAGCAAAAGAGAGCCATGGAGTAGCAGATGTTTGACATCCATGGCATCAACCCAGCCCTCTGCAAGCACAGAATATTCATGGAGGAGGGCCATAAGCCTGTGGCTCAACCGTAGAGGAGGCTCAACCCAATTATGAAGGAGGTTGTGAAAAATGAGGTGCTAAAGTGGCTGGATGCAGGGAGCATCTTCCCCATATCAGATAAAAAATGGGTAATCCTTATTCAATGTGTCCCTAAGAAGGGCAGGATAACGGTTGTCACCAATAAGAACAACAACCTAATTTTGACAAGGATGGTAACGGTGTGGCGAATTTGCATTTACTATAGGAAACTGAATGATGCCACTAGGAAAGATCATTACCTCGTGCCTTTCATTGACCAGATGTTGGATTGACTTACTGAGCAGGAGTATTATTGCTTCCTGGATGGGTACTCAGCGTACACCAGATCACCATTACACCCAAAGACCAGGAAAAGACAACTTTCACCTGCCCATACAGGACGTATGCCTTCAAACGTATGCCCTTTAGGCTGTGTAATGCACCAACCACATTCCAAAGGTGCATGATGGTGATCTTTCATGATATAGTAGAGAACTTTATAGAGGTGTTTATGGATAATCTTTCTGTCTTTGGGGAGTCATTTGAGAGCTGCTTGTAGAATTTGGACAAAGTAAAACCTAGATGCGAGGAGACTAACCTCATCCTTCATTGGGACAAATGTCACTTCCTAGTTATAGAGGGGGTAGTCTTAGGCCACAAAGTGTCCAAGAAAGGGTTCAAAGTAGATAGAGCCAAGATAGAAGTGATCGACAAGCTACCTCCACCAGTTTCGATCAAAGGAGTATGGAGCTTTCTGGGATATGTAGACTTCTACCGCAGGTTCACTAAAGACTTCTTGAAGATCACTAAGCCATTATGTGACTTATTAGAGAAAGAGGTACCATTTCACTTTGATGAATCTTGTTTGCAGGCGTTTGAAACACTGAAGAAGAAGTTGGCGGAGGCTCCGATCTTGGTAGCACTCAATTGGGATCTTTCGTTCGAGCGAATATGTGACGCTAGTGATACAGCAGTGGGAGCAGTACTGGGGTAGCATAGAGATAAAGTCTTTCACTCTATATACTATGTAAGCAAAACCTTGGATGTAGCACAGAGTAACTATACAGTTACTGAGAAGGAAATACTGACACTGGTGTATGCGTTTGATAAATTAGAGCTTATCTTGTGGGAACTCGAGTGGTGGTGTTCACAGACCATGCGGTAGTAAAGTATTTGTTCAACAAAAAGGATGCCAAGTCACGCTTGATTAGATGGATCTTATTTCTCCAAGAGTTTGACATCGAGATCAAGGATCGAAAGGGAAGTGAGAACCAGGTTGCTGATCATCTATCTTATCTAGAGACTGATGCTCACATAGGTGAGCAACTACAAATCAGAGAAGAGTTTTCAGATGAGCAGTTGTTAGCCATCGAGGTGGAACAATTGCCATGGTATGCTGATATTGTAAACTACTTGGTAAGTGGCGTGTTCCCACCTGAGGCAACCTATCAGCAGAAGAAGAGGCTGGCCTACGATGCAAAGGCATATGTCTAGGATGAGCCATGCCTATTCAAGCGGGGAGCTGACCGCATGGTAAAGAGGTGTATGCCAGAGGCACAGATGAAGCCGATTCTAGAGAGATGTCTATACCTCTCCATATGGGGTCCATCATAGTGGTGACCAGACAACGCATAAGGTATTGCAAATATGTTGTTTAATTCTCCAGGTCCTGTGATGCTTTCCAGAAGATAGGTGCTATATCCCGGAGGTATAAGATACCGTTAAACAACATTCTGGAAGTAGAGATATGCGACATTTAGGGCATTGATTTTATGGGGCCGTTCCCACCCTCATTCGGGTGCCACTGTATTCTAGTAGTTGTGGACTACATTTCCAAATAGGTAGAAGCAGCAGCCTCTACCAACCAATGATGTGACGGTGGTGAGTAATTTCCTCTATAAGAACATCTTCACACAGTTTTCATAGATTATTTCTAAAGCTTGAACTCATAAAAAAAAAAAATTGATTAGAAAAAAAGTGATGTTACGTACCTGTAAGTGACTCTTCACATGAGCTAAGGTTAGATCT
>JAOTQJ010045964.1:0-14814 GCA_025642045.1 Solanum sejunctum
ATAGAAGATGTGAAAGATTGGCCAAGACCCACAACACCCACGGAAGTTTGGAGCTTCTTAGGCTTGGTAGGTTATTATAGGAGGTTTGTTGAAGGTTTTTCTTCTATTTTTGCACCTCTAACAAGGCTAACACATAAGGCATCTAAGTTCCAATGGAATGATGTGTGTGAAAGAAGCTTCCAGGACCTGAAAATAAGTTAACTTTTGCACCTGTGCTAGTACTTCTAGAAGGCACTAAGGGGTATGAAGTGCATTGTGATGCTTCAGGAGTTAGCTTGGGGTGTGTACTGACACAACATGGTAAGGTAATTGCTTATGCATCTAGGCAGCTATGACGACATGAGAAAAACTATCCAACATATGATCATGAGCTAGCAACAGTTGTGTTTGCTTTGAAAATATGGCGCCACTATCTGTATGGAGTTCATGCTGACATAATTTTGAGGCTAAGTCTTGTCTCACGGGTACTCCATACGACCCGTGGAGTACCATAAGACTAGCCAATCCTCCAGTGAGGCAACACTTTGCCAATTTTTCCATCCGTTCAATAGCATTTTCATAAATTCTAATTACACTAATGACCTTTTTAGATTTCCAATGCTATCTTAACCTCCCTAAAAGACCTAAACCCTATTCTAAAGGATCAAACTCATTACTCTCATCTCAAATACACTCTTATATTCCCTCAAGAGCCTCCAGCAAGACCCGAATACAAATTCAACAAAACTCAAGAACAAGTTTTGGATTCCAAGACCCACTTCCAAGTTTCCATTCTTTCCCAACTCAATTCCAAGAAACCCAAGATCTAAGGTATGTGGGTTTCAACCAATGGGTCCTTTCGCCATTTCTGCCTAACTCTCTTTTTACCTAAATTGCATGATTCTAAGTTGATTTACCTATGGGTATTATATATTATGAATTTGACTATAGAATTATGTTTGGATTTTATAAACTTGTGACTATCAAAGCATGTTTTGAGCTATGAATCTAAGATCCATTATAGGATTTGATAAAGGGTTTTGATGTATATTACCTAAGGGTGTTACCAAGTATTGATGTATGGTTTTATATTGAATTTTCTTGCATGATTTCATCCCTAAATTGCATGGTTTTATATGCTAGCACTACACACCTACCAAGTATTTGATAACATGTCCAGTTATTATTTCTTGAGGAATTAAAGGTCCAATGTATATCTTATGAGTTGAATGACTTTATGATAAAGGAATATATGTATATGATATTCTCTTATATCATGTTGCGAATTGACCATGCCCCACTCGGGGGGTTGTGAGCTCGGGTAACCATGTTGAGGGGTTTATACCTTGATAACCATCTCGAGTAGTTCATTACTTGATAACTGGGTTGAGGGGTTGGTACCTCAATCACCATGGGTGGTAGGGTGAGGCTATCCACCAACCAATGAAGGGGTTTGTACCTTAATAACTAGGTTGAGGGTTTAGCACCTCAATCACAATAGGTGGTAGGGTGAGACGATCCACTAACCAATTGAGGGATTAGTACCTCAATAGACTATGAATTATATAATGATGATCTCTTCTTGCACATGTATTATGTCCTCTGTGAGCATGATTTACTTCAAGCATCTTCCATGCATGTCATATTGTTATATGTTACTTATTGCCTATACTTATGCATTTTGATTATGTTGTTTATCTCTTGTTGCATTGTATCCTACATACTTAATACATTTAAACATACTAACGCATACTCTATGCCTACATGATGTCACCATATAGGAACCGAAGCCCCACTTGAGCATCTTCATCCATGTGGCTAGTATAATTTATCTCAAACTAGTTGGTGAGTCCTCCATTTCGAGGACAATATCTATGATCTTATGCTATGTACTAAGCCAATATTTCTTTTATGTATGTATTGACTATGAGGGTTACCCGGTTGCTTGTCTTGGCCCCCGCTCCTATCTAAGTTTTTGAGGTGTTGTTGGACATGTCATGTATTGAACCTTGACTCTTGTTTTGATATTTATGTTATGAAAGTTTCCCTTTAGCCTATTGCCATTATTTCTAATCTAATTATGTTATTTAATTGCTTTCGTGACTAATGATGTGTAATGATATGTTAAGAGTCTTGTTTGGGGTCCCTTTGGGTACTCCATTCACAATGTCACATCTAGGCACTAGACTTGGGTCGTGACACTTTTACATGATGTACTTTTATGGGAGGGTTTATTAGTTGTTTGTGCATGTTGGGACAGATATGGAGGGGAGTCCCTTTTAACTTTAATCGTGAGCATATTTTAGAATTTAAAGTGTAATGTTAGTAGAAACTCATGAGAATAATGATTGGATACCATAAGTCATATTGCTCCTGCTACACTATGATATTAGGGGTTGGTTTATGTATGTGATGTCAAGAGGTGTGACCACAAATGCAATTAGAGGAGAAGAAGTTGAAGAAATACCCTTAGTTTGGTAATTGTGGGCTTACTGCCTGCGTACACCCTATGGGTGTGAGTGAACTACCTAATGTGTTTATTCAGTACTAATATTAGTTTCATCACCTACTAAATTATAGATAATTATTTTGAGAATGGGGAGGTTATGCTGCAGTGATAACGAGGTGGCACGACAAGGTATGTAAGTCTATTCAATTCCATATTCTTTAGCATGAAATCTAACACTTGTGTCAGCATCAACTAGTAAGTTTCCTAAGTGCTATTCCAATAGTAGCGATGCTGCTTATTAGTAAATCCGAATAAAATCTTCCAAGCACTAGCATGAGGAGTCTATGTTCATTCGCAAAAAGCTAATCGTGTCATTTATACTCCTAAGTAGCACGTCAATGTTACATTTCACTCTTATATTATAATACTACCTTAAGTGACCATTGTCCAATCTTATACTATTGGTACATAGTTCTAAATCTCCAAATATTATTAGGACCACCAAAGTAACAATCTCAAAGTAATAAAAAGTTACATGAGTAGTGTTCACAGCGTGGGTGGCATCCCAAGGGTAAGAGCCTAGCATGGGTCGATCTTACTTGGTTTATAAGGGCGGTAGCCCAGGGGTGAGAGGTTAGCATGGGTCGATCCCAATTTGTACAGTTATGAGGACAACATCCTAGGGGTTAAATTGCCTAGCATGGGTCATTCTCTTTTACCACTGATCAGCAGGTCACATATAATATATGCCCAAAAAAGTCCATAAAATACTGAAGAGTAAAGAAAAGAATGTAATGTACCTAGCCCCACAATTATAGCAAAGGTGGTCTCTTATTATAATATGTGCATTCATGTATTGCTACTTTATTTCACTTGAGTTCTCATTTTACATATGTTATTGCCTTACATTTAGTATATTATTTTGCACTGACATACCTCTTAGGGATGCTGAAATTCATGGTGCAGGTATAGGTACTCTAGCTATTAGACCTTCAGTGCACGAACACTCGACACTCAACTGTTTTTGGTGAGCTCCAAGTTGACCCTAGGATTTATTGAGTCAGTAGTATAAGCATTTTGGTGTGTGTTATAGTTTAAAGTAAGGAGGGGCCAGTCTCGACCTATTTTATCTTATAGAGGCTTTGTAGACTTATTGTATATAGTTCAGTTGTATCTTGTCTCTAAATAGTTGTGGCCTTAATGGCCATGTCTGGTATGCAAGTTTAGGTACTACCTATTTTGATCTTTTATATCTATTGCTAGAAGGAACTTGTCACTGCTTGTGGTTGAAGCACAGATTATATGTTGGTTCTTTCGGGTCATGAGGGCAACTAGTGCCTGTCCATCCTTATAGATATAGAGGCGTGACACATTCTCATCTCCAACATTCTCACCATAGATACTCCCGTCGTCCTCCATCTTAACACCTATTTTTCAATAGCAAAAATAACAGGAAAACAAGAAAAACAACTTTAACTACAAGAACAAATCTCCACAAAAATTTTAATTATGAACTTGCCAATTCCCCATGAAATGACCCCAAAAAGTGCCCAATAATGTGCCTCAGAAGTGCGCGGAATCATAATTTTTATATATCTCAAAATTCATGTGTGGTATTGAAAACCCAACTTCATATTCTTATTCAGGGGGTCAAATTGAGTGAAAAATGGTTGTAGCCCCTATTTAAGAGCAACCTTATCAAAATTCGAAAATGACAAAATGCAATTTCTAGAGAGCTTTTCGCGCCCCTAGAGTAACGTGCCAAGGGAGCATCACAGTACATTTTTTTGGTAGGTTTTCAACTTCGGTCCAAGGCATTTGATTCTTGGGCCTAAGTGTTCCCATGAGTGAAAATACCTACAATTAGTTATATTTCACCCCACATCATTCAAAACATTCCCCAATACTCATTCAAATACTTGCCAATATTTCATCTCCTAAATTCAAGTCTCAAACTCATTCGGATCTCAAGGTTCTCATTCAAGCTCCAAGTCTCCATCTCCAATCTTCATCAAGTTAATCTCTTAAGCTAAGGTATGTGGGTTTCTTTCATAGGTTCCTTTACTTAAAAAATGCATGATTTAAAGTTGATTTATTAATGGGTCTTATTTATAATGAAATTTACTACACACTATATTGGGGTTTATGAAATGATAACTGTTTTACTATGTTTTCATATGAATCTAAGATCGATTGTGAGATTTGATAACGGATTTTGATATATATTGCTTAAGAGTGTTACCAAATATCTATTAATGGTCTTACATTGAATTTTTACCATGTTAACTCTCTTGAATTGCATGGTTTTACACTAGCATTACACATCCTTCAAGTGCTTGATAATATGTTTGGTTATAGTTACTTGAGGAATTGAAGGCCCAATGCATATCTTATTAGTTGAATGACTATATGATGATGAAATAAATGTATGTATATAGTATTCTCAATATAGTGTTATGAGTTGACCAAGCCTACCTCGAGAGATTGTAGGCCTAGGTAACCGCATTGAGGGGTTGGTAGCTTTGTTGCCTAGTACAAGGGGTAGTAGGCCCGTATAACAATTTTGAGAGGTTGGTACCTCATTAACCACATTGAGGGGTTTGTATCTTGGTCCCTAGATCGAGGGGGAGGGGGCAGAGGGGAAGGAGAGGGGTGGTAGGCCCTGGTAACCATATTGAGAGGTTGTACCTTATTAACCATTTTGAGGGGTTTGTACCTCTTTCGTCTCTCTAAGGATGTGGTAGGCCTTGGATATTCTATAGTGATAGTCACTTGTTACATATGTATTATGTTCCATATAAGTATGATTACTTCAAGTATCATTCATACATGGCATATTTCTATACGTCTATTCTTTGTCTATGTTATGCATTTTGATTACGGTACTTATCACTTGTTGCATTGCATCTTACATACTTAGTACATTCAAACGTACTAACACATACTCTATGCCTACATGATGTCACCATGTAGGAACCAAAGCACTGCTTGAGCATCTTCATCCATATTACTAGTACGCCTCCACTCAAGCTTGATAGTGAGTCTTTCATTTCTAGGACGTTGCTTATGATCTCTTACTATGTTCTACAACTACCTTTCTTTTATGTAAATGTTGACTATGAGGGTGAGCCCGATTGATTGTCTTGGCCCCCGCTCTTATCTATGTATTAGAGGTGTAGTTGGATATGTCATGTGTAAATATTATGAGCATTGACTATCTTTTGATTCTTGTTATTATGATATGAATGATATCCCTTAGCCTTGATTATCCCTATTCATACTCTTTTGTTGTTATTTTACTGCTTCCGCAACCAAGGATGTGTAATGATGTTCTAAGAGGCTTGCATGGGGTCCTTTAGGGTTTTCCTTACACAGTGTCACGTCTAGGCCCTAGGCTTAGTCATGACTAACTTGGTATTAGGGCACTAGGTTTTTAGATCCTCGAAGTCTAACACACCACACCGATTAGAGTCTTGTTTATGGTTGTGTTGTGCACCACAACTATAAGCAAGAGGCTATGAGGCGTTTAGGAAATGTTTCCCTTCTTCTTACTCTATGTCATGCTATAGTAGTTAAAATAAGGTTTTTGCCCCTAACAATTATCCTTTGTTATGCTAGATTATGCCTAACACGAGAGAGAGAAGAGCCCGCACACCCAAGGAGCAATAGCTAATAGAGAGCTTCAGTATGCTCTTACTTTGTTTGCACAAGTTGTGGCGAATCAAGGAAACCAAGGGGCCCAAGCCCTTCATGATCCTACACCGGCATCTCAGGTGAGAGACTTCATGTGAATAAATTCCTTGGAATTCTATAGGTAAAAGGTAAGTGAGGACACTCAAGAGTTCATTGATTAGATCTACAAGATTTTGGCTCTCATGGGTGTGAGGTCAGAGGATAAGGCGAAGTTGGCGGCCTACCAACTCAAAGGGGTACCACAAATATGGTACAACAAATAGAAGGAAGAGAAGGGAGTCAACTATGTGGTGCTTTGGGAGGAGTTCAAGGTTGCCTTCCTTAACCAGTTCTTCCCTCCTAAACTTAGGGAAGTTAAGTTAGTGGAATTTATGAATTTGAGACAAGCGTCTGTGGGTGTGAGGGAATATGCCCTCAAGATCAACCAACTTTCAAAATATGCTCTATATTTGGTGGCTGACTCAAGATCTAAGATGATTAAATTTGTGATGGGTGTTTTAGACTTGGTTAGCGAGGAGTGCCGGTCCGCCATTTTGATTAGTGACATGGACTTGTCACATTTGATGACCTATGCCAAACAAATGGAAGAGGAGAAATTGAGGATGAGAAGGGGTCATAAGGCTAAGAGGGCTCATTTTGAGGATAAGTTCCAAAGCTGAAAGGGTTGTTGGTTTCATCAAAGCTAAGGGCCTTCTCATGCTCCCTATAGGAGGTTTGCCGATGACATTCCAAGGGCCCAAGGTGTTGGTGGTATGGGTCCTATTGATGTGTGTCTGAAGTATGGTAAGGGTTATGGTGTCCCATGCTTAAGGAATACCGGTGCTTGTTATGGTTGTGGGGAGATGGGGCAAAAGGCAATAGATTATCCTTGAAATCGAAATAAGGGTAAGGAGGTTCGTCTACAAGGTGATAATGTGGTTCCTTTCGGGAGAGGTGGCAGACAAAATGGTGCCTCAGGGCACAATCGCTTTTATGCTTCGCATGGGAGGCTAGGAATTGATGAGGTCACTAATGTTGTTATTGGTATGTTAAAAATCATTGAATTTGATGTGTATGCATTGATTGATCTGGGTGCCACTCTTTCTTTTGTTACGCCCTTTGTTGCCAGAAAGTTCCATGTTGAACCCGAATTGCTATGTGAGTCATATGAGGTATCTAATCATATTGGTGTATCTATTATTGCTAGGAAAGTCTATAAAAATTGTCCCATTTGCAACTTGCATAAAATATTGCCTTGTGATCTTGTTGAGTTGGACATGGTAGTTTTTGATGTTATTCATGGGATGGATTGGTTGCATGCATAATATGCTTCTAGTGATTGTAGAACTCATAGGGTCAAGTTCCAATTCCCAAATTAACCCGTCCTTGAGTGGGAGAGTCATGATGTAGAGCGGCCAATGGTAGGTTCATCTCTTATATTAAAGCCTGTAAGTTGGTCTCTAATGGGTGCCTTTACCATCTTGTAATGGTTAGGAATGTGGAGTACAAGGTCTTTCCCATAGAGTCAGTTTCAGTTGTAAATGAGTTCCTTGATGTATTTCCAAATGGCTTCAGTGTCCCTCACAAGAAGGAAATAGATTTTGGTATAGATCTCCTTCCTGATACCCAACCCATTTCTATTACCCCTTACCATATGGCCCCGACAGAGCTGAAGGAATAATTGAGAGACTTGTTGGAGAAGGGATTTATTAGGCTTAGCCAATCACCTTGGGGTCCACCAGTGTTGTTTGTAAAAAAGAAGGATGGATCCCTTAGAATGTGTATTGACTACTGGCAACTTAATAGGGTCACAATCAAGAATAGGTATCCCCTTCCAAGGATTGATGACTTGTTTGACCAATTGCAAGGGGCTAGCCATTTCTCTAAGATTGATCTTTTCTCCGGGTATCATCAAGTGAAGGTGAGGGAGTGATATTCTCAAGAGGCCTTTCGAACTAGGTATGGGCATTACGAGTTTGTTGTGATGTCTTTTAAGTTAACCAATGCACCAGTATTCTTGATAGACCTTATGAATAGGGTCTTCATACCCTACCTTGATTCAGTTATTGTGGTATTCATTGATGACATTTTGATCTATTCACATAATGATGAGGAGCATATGGGTTATTTGCGGGTAGTGTTGGAAAGATTGAGGGAGGAGAAATTGTATGTTAAATATGAGAAGTATGAATTTTGGTTGAAATAAGTTGCCTTCCTAGGTCATGTGGTGTCGGGGAATAGTATTAATATGGATCCTAAAAAGACAGATGCGATAAGAAATTGGCCTAGACCGTTGACACCAACGAATATTAGGAGCTTCTTCGGCTTAGCAAGTTATTATCAGAGATTTTTGAATGGATTCTATTCTGTTTCTTCTCCCATGACTAAATTGACTCAACAGAAGGTCAAGTTTGTATAGACCGATGAGTGTGAGAGGAGCTTCCAAACATTTAAAGATAACCTTGTGTCCGCTCCTATTTGTGTCAGTACCGGAAGGGCAAGAGGGATTTGTCGTGTATTGTTATAACACCCCACATTTTACATGTACTAATGCTATTTAAATGAAACATGATATGATTTGGTTAAATTAACGCCAATTTTTGAAAGTGCTTGAATTCTTGTTAATGGGCGATATGTGCGTCTAACGCTTGAGAGGGTCGAGTGTATACATGTTTTGTGTTAAATTGAGGAGATCATAGCCCTAAACAAAGTGAGTAAATTAAGGTGCTTGTAGGAATTAATAATCTAGTAGGTGAGTCACCTACATGCTTCGCTTAAATTTGCTAGCTAAACGGAGCCGAGGCCCGACATCGAATTTGTCCAAGTTCGATTATTAATAAAGTTCATGTTAAGGAAGTAAATTTAGCCAGATTTTTGCATCATAAATGGACCTTATTTTTAGTCCAAGAAGAATGCAAAAAGGGCCCAAGTGTAACACAACCCACTTGACTATTTGAGCCTAAAACTAATTAAGAAGAAAGCTGGAAAATGGGCATCTAAGGTCCATCAAATATAAGACCCATTTAGGTCCAAATATGAGGGACAAGCTGCTGTATAACAAGTGTATTAACAGCTATTCATGTGTGGGCAAAATGTCAAGAGAAAGTCTTTCAAAGAAGTCTTTAAAAACGGCTCAAAATCTGCCCTCTAGTCATTTCTAATTGAAACAAGTTTTCAGTTTTTCAAAAGACTCTTATCTTCTCTTTATTTCACTATACCAAGCAGCTATTGCGACCTCCTTAGGTTTTTCAAGGATTTCATAATATTGAAGGCAAATGTAAGTAATTATAGTTGAATATTTAGTATGGTTTCTTCATGAAAAACAAGAAGTATATGCTAGTATGTTGTGCTAGAATTTCTGGATAGCTTGTGTCCTAAGGATTGTTGTGAATTTTTCATGTTGTTCAAGAGGCTTTTCTCTTCTTGGTTGGACGAATTATAAAGTAAGACTTAAGTTGTTAACAAGATATAGTTTGTTAGTCATGTAATTAAGTTGCTTCAATACTTTTACAGCCTGCAAAGATGAATTGTTGTACGACGTCGTAATTGAACTCTTAAAAGAAATTTGTGAGTTGATAGTTGTAATATGTTGTTCCACGACAATCCCTTGTTTTGGGACTATTTGTGGACTAATTTAAGATTGGGTGTATGTGATAAAAATGTTGGAAATAATTTAGGTAGAGTTAAAATAGATTCGGGATTATTAACATCGAAGTGTGGAGAAAGGAGGTAATGTTGTGCCACTTTTTTGTATGTTGTGAAGAATTGTTATGTTTTGTGTCTTGTGGGTTGTTGTAAGACTGTTAAGGGTCTGAAATAAAATGTACATGACATGTACATAAGAATGGTTATTATAGAATGCGATTATAAGTGAAAAGAGTGAAGAAATGTCTTCGTGACTCTAATTAAACATTTGCTGCCCAGATATTAGGTTTTATGGTATTGGAATGCTAAGAAGTGTTTTGTCATTACTAATACTAGTCTTATTGCCTAATATATTGTAGATAAATATTTGAGGGAAAACTCAACCACTTTAAGGTAGTAATGAGGTCATATAACGAGGTGTGTAAGGCTACTTGATTTCGTATCCTTTGGCATGAAACATAGACCCCTACTTGGTACATAAAGGCATTACCAACTTCGACACAACTATTAACCGTGTCTCCACTCTTTCATATGTTCACATGCTGCCATATATAATACCTTCAAATCTGCATATACATATGGATACCAAGTCACATGGATTCTTATTGCTAAATAAATTTCATGAGTTGTTTCATTTCATACGTATCTCATTATTTATGTAACATACTCTTTTCATTGTCATATTATATTGTATGATTATTTACATGTCACATGCTACATCTATAGTCCTATAGCTCCAATATTATGACCACCAAGAGAATCATCTCAAAGGTAATTAAAAGATAAAGTATATTATTTATTGATGGGTGGTAGCCCGAGGGGTGAAAGAATCACCTAGTCAGGGACGATCCTATCACGAGTGGTAGCCCAAGAGGTTAAGGAAGAACCTAGAAAGGGACAATCCCGATATAGTTTTATCACTGATTGGTTGGAATTTGTATTACAATTGTGCATAGATTATACAGTAAAGGTAAAGTAATATAAAGAACATAAAGTACATGATTCCAAAGTATAACCAAAGGTGGTCTGTTATCCTACACCAGTGCATAGTATCATTTGAGTTATTACTTCATATACAATATTTTCTACCGTACATATTCAGTACATTATCTTGTACTGACGTCCCTTATAGGGGACCTACATTTCATGCTGCAGGTACAGGTGCTAGTAGATCTCCCCAATAGAGTAGAGGATATCCAGCAGTTGTTACTAAGCTCCAGGTTGCTTCAGAGATTTGTGTGTATCTAGAGATTATATGTTTGTATTGTACAGTAGTTGAGGTGGGGCCTGCCCGACCCTTATCAAATACTTTTCCTTATGTAGAGGCTTTGTAAACTATGTAATTAAAAGTATGGCCATGTCTCATACCCTAGACACTGTGGCCCCAACGGCCTAGCCATATGCATTTTCTTTTGGCTTGTTATTACCTTTTACTTTCTTAAAGGTACAATGAAGATAGAACTCCCAAATAATATGTTTAAAAAGTGCATAGATATAGGTTGGTTCTCCTGAGCCTTATCGGCAACGGTTATCGGTCCACCCTAACGGGACTCGGGGCATGACAGAAGTGGTATCATAGCAGGTCATCCCATAGCGTATACAAAGTCGTATCTATGTAGAGTCTTATTTATCAATGTGTCATGCACCATATTTACAAGCAGGAGGCTATGTGGCATTTAGGAGTTGTTACTTTGTTTTCATTTTTTAGATCTTGCCATAGAGCTAAGTGTAATAGGTGAATTGTGTCTAACTCCTAAATTATTTTGTACAGCAAGCAAATATGCCAGAAACCAGGAAGAACAAAGGTAAAAGAAAGGCAGTAGAAGTGGTGGCTGGTACACCCAGTCATGTGAGACAACGAAATGAGGCTCAAGATGAGTCTCTGTGATAGGCATCTCTAGCCCCTCCAGACCCTGTTGAACCCAAAAGTAGTGAAATTCCCCCCAAACCACCTAGTGATGCTACAGTACAGGATCTGAGAAATGCAGTCCAACTATTGACTCACATAGTTGTTGGCCAAGGTCAAAGACAGGAAGGTCCAATTATAGGTGCAGGTGGTGCAAATAGGGCAGCTGGCACAAGGATACGTGACTTCCTTAATTTGCACCCTCTTGCCTTCACTGGGTCTGATCCTAATAAAGATCCCCAAGACTTTATTGATCAGATTCAGTGAACTTTAGATATTCTGCATGTGAGTGTTATAGAAGTTGTCGAGTTAGCGACATATAGGTTGAAGGGTGTGGCTATTTTGTAGTATGAAGCTTGGAAGCAATCCAAAGGTATAGATGCACCCCCAACCACTTGGAAGGAGTTCAAAGAGGCATTTCTTGGCCATTACTTGCCATTAGAGATCCGAGAGGCCTGTGCAGATCAGTTCTTGAACCTCCACCAAGGGAATATGAGCGTGAGGGAGTATAGCCTCCAATTTAATTCCCTGTCCAGGTATGTTCCTAATGTAGTCACTACTATAGTAGATAGAGTTCATTGATATGTGGATAGATTGGATACGTATCTAGTCAGAGACTGTACCATTGCTTCCTCGAATAAGGACATGGACATAGCAAGGATGCAAGCTTTTGCAAAGAAATTGGAGGATTAGAGGCAAAGGAGAAGGACACAAGAGTTAGAAAGGGTGCAATCCAAGAGAGCCAAATCTTCAGGGCAGTTTACACCATCACAAGGCGATCTTAGGCCTCGATTTTCTAATAAACCGCCTAGGCCATTATCCTCCTATTCTGCAGCCAGTTCTCTACCATAACTTTAAGGGTCTAGAAGTAATCAATTTGTTCAATGAGGTGAGGGACAAGGTGCGCGGACAACAGGATATTAGGTAGGACAGCCAATGACTCCTATGCAACCTTGTAAACAGTGTGGAAGAAGTCATCTGGGTGCATGTTGCAATGGGACAGACGCTTGTTATTGGTGTAGTGTGCCAGGGCATATGATAAGAGATTGCCCGAGGAGGTGCATCAGTGATATAACACAATCTACTAGGTCAGCTATTGCATCATCATCGTCCGTTCATCCAATAGGTAGGGGTTAACAATCACCTACGAGTCGTGGTAAAGGTGTTAAAGGGGCAGGTAGCTCTAGCAGAGTCCAGAATCGCACTTATGCTCTGGGAGTTGGCAAAATTTAGAAGCTTCACCTGATGTGGTCAAAGGTACATTGTCCATATTTTCACATAATGTATATGCATTAATGAACCCTGGTTCTACACTATCATAGATCACTCTACTAATTGTTGGGAAGCTTAAGAGAACACCCAAACTATTGAACAAATCATTTGAAGTGTCCACACCAACCGGTGAACCTATTATGGCTTGAAGGGTTTATTATGACTGTGTAGTAATTGTTTGTGACAGTGACATATTGGCTGACCTCATTGAGCTAGAAATGGTGGAGTTTGATGTTATAATGTGTATATATTAGTTAGCTTCTTGCTATGCCATCGTAGATTTCCGAACTAAGAAAGTGTACTTCCACTTCGAATAAAAGGTAGTTCTCGAATGGCAAAGCAATATTGGGGCACCAAAGGGTAAGTTTATCTCTTATTTTAAGGCCAGGAAGATGATATCTAAGGGGTATATATGTCATTTAGTTAGAGTAAGGGATGTAGAGGCAGAATCACCAACTCTTCAATTCGTTCTACTAGTAAATGAATTTGTTAATGCGTTCCCTGAAGAACTTCCAGGCTTACCTACAGAACGAGAGGTAGATTTTGGTATATGACTTACTTCCAAGCACCCAACCTATTTCTATCCTTCCATATAGAATGGCCCTGGCAGAATTGCATGAATTAAAAAAGAAGCTAAAAGACCTATTGGAGAAGAGTTTTACAAGACCTAGTGTGTCCCCCTAGGGTGGACCTGTGTTATTTGTACGCAAAAAGGATGGCACCTTGAGAATGTGTATCGACTATCGACAATTGAATAGGGTGACAATAAAGAATAAATACCCTTTTCCCAGGATTGATGACTTATTTGATCAGTTATAGAGTGCCAAATGCTTTTCAAAAATTAATTTGAGATTAGGGTATCACCAAGTGAGGGTGAAGAAGGATGATATACCTAAGACAGTTTTTAGAACATGCTATGGTCACTTTAAATTTCTTTTATGTGATTTGGGCTAACAAATGCACTAGCAGTTTTTATGGATTTAATGAATAAGGTATTCAAGCCATTCGTGGATGTGTTTGTGATAGTATTTATAGATGGCATTTTGGTATACTCAAGATTCAAAGAGGACCATGCAAAGCACTTACAACAAGTGTTACAGGTTCTTCGTGATCGACAATTGTATGGCAAGTTTTCTAAATGTGAATTTTGGCTAAAATCAGTGGCATTCTTGGGTCATATTATATCTCAGGAAGGAATAAGGGTTGATTCACAAAATATAGAGGTTGTGAGATATTGTCCAAGACCAATGACACCCACGGAAGTTCGAAGCTTCCTTGGTTTTCCAGGTTATTACAGGAGGTTTATAGAAGGTTTTTCTTCTTCGGTTTAGAAAGTTATTATCAGAGATTTATGAATGGGTTCTCTTTTATTGCTTCTCCCATGACTAAATTGACTCAAAAGAAGGTCAAGTTTGTATAAACCGATGAGTATGAGAGGAGCTTCCAAACATTTAAAGATAAGCTTGTGTCCTCTCCTACTTTTGTCTGTACCGGAAGGGCTAGAGAGATTTATCGTGTATTATTGTAACACCCCACATTTTACATGTACTAATGCTATTTAAATGAAACATGATATGATTTGGTTAAATTAACGCCAATTTTTAAAAGTGCTTGAATTCGTGTTAAATAGGCGATATGTGCGTCTAACGCTTGAGAGGGTCGAGTGTATACATGTTTTGTGTTAAATTGAGGAGATCACAGCCCTACACAAAGTGAGTAACTTAAGGTGCTTATAGGAATTAATAATCTAGTAGGTGAGTCACCTACTTGCTTCGCTTAAATTTGCTAGCTAAACGGAGCCGAGGCTCGACATTGAATTTGTCCAAGTTCGATTATTAATAAAGTTCATGTTAAGGAAGTAAATTTAGCCAGATTTTTGCATCATAAATGG
>JAOTQJ010045975.1:0-12775 GCA_025642045.1 Solanum sejunctum
AAATCGTTCCAAAATTACAAATGCGTACAACTTTTGATAGAAATTCCAAATCACTTTAAAACTGTTTCGAAGGCTATTCTAGTGATGTACATAATGGGGATTAAGTAAGTTCCGTTGAAAATACCTTTATGTGTAAATTTGAGTAACTTCGACAATATTCATAAATGAATAGCTTCTTGAGTTCAAAAACAAATATTTTGCTTATCACTAAGCTTATGGAACTAGTTTTTTTATGCATGTGATTCCCACTACTCTACTCGTGCCATTATGGTCTCATTCCTTGGTTTTCAGTATGGTTGTTATCGTCCGTAGGTATAACTATATGTATATATATATATATATATATATATATTTCTAAGTAGGTTGGATACGGCGGGTCGGTTTGCCCATAGGCCAACTTTACTTACTTTGGAGACATAAGAAGCTGGGGTTGCGATATGTTGGCATCATGATATATGGATAATGGGTCTCGTTCGCCCAGGGTCACGTGAGTGTTTGGTCGCTGTTCGCCTTAGCTCACTTATCGGGAATAATGACCTCTACACATTACGATACGTGAGTGCTTGGCTGCTTTTTGTCTCGGCTCACCTATCCTATAACATAAAACCCCCTCATCAAATCCAACATTAGATTCAAGATTAAGAGATCAAAACAAGCTAAAACAACCATACTTTCATTAACTCAAATCATTGTGCAGTAAATTTCTTAATATACAAGAACCACATGTAAAATCAACTTTAAATCATGCAAATTGAGTAAGGAGGAGATAAGGGCACCATGGGTGGAAGAACCCAATGGCTAAACCTACATACCTTAGCTTGGAGATGAGTTTGGTGCAGATTAGAGATGGAAACTTGAAGCTTGAAGAAGAACCTTGAAGGAAAACCTTAGCTTAGGATGAGGGCTTTGAGAATTGAATTTTGGAATAAAAATATGGCGAAGTATAGGAGTATTGGAAAATGTTTGGGATGATATGAGGGTGAAATAAAAGGCTATGTATAGGTAAAGCACGTTGGGGAACACTTAGGCCCAAGATCCCAAAGCCTTAGACCGAGATAAAAATCATTGGAAGTGAAAAACATAGGTCCACTATTCGGACTTGTCATGGAGGACAAATTAACACATGTCTGTGATGGTTGTACATCACGGTGCTGTCGCGGACTGTCTCTGGAAATTGCAATTTTAGAAATTTGAAATTGTGATTTGATTGCTCTAAAATCGAGTTTAGACCCTTTTCCCCCTAAATTTGATGCCCTGAACAAGAATATGAAGTTAGACTTTTGAAATAGCAAATGAATTTCTAGATATATGGAATTTAACGTTTTAGGCATTTTGAGGCATGTTTTTGGACACTTTTTGAGTTTGTTCCCATCTATCATATCAGGTCATAGCACTCAATTTACTTCTCACTTCTGGAAATCATTCCTAAAAGAGCTGGGAAAGATGGCATTGATTTGCCCAAAATAGTGTTAGAGGCCATGGAAAAGATTAAGATGATTAGGGAGAGGTTGAAGATATCTTAAAGTCACCAAAAGTCTTATTCGTATATTAGAAAGTGGGATCTTTAAACCCATGTATCTGATTGGGTGTATGTAAAGGTTTCTTCCATGAAGGGTGTAATGTTTTCGGTAAAAAGGGCAAGTTAAGTCCCTAGTATGTAAGCCCTTATGAGATAGTTGAGCAGATTGGCAAGGTGGCCTATTGATTGGATTTGCCATTGGAGAAAAGTTCTATTCATCTAAATTTCCATGTGTCGTGAGGAAGTTGATTAGTGATTCTAGTTCTATTTTGCCCTTAGAAGCTGTTAAGGTTGAAATGAACTTGTCCTATAAAGAGGTTTCGGTTGAAACTTTGGATAGACAAGTAAAATGGCTTCGCAAAAAAGAATGTCGCTTCGGTTAAAGTGCTTCAAGGAAATCAACATATAGAAAGTGCTACGTGGGAGCCAAATATGATGAGTGATGTCCCTATCTTTTCCAATTTGTTCAAGCTTATGGTATTTGGTGACTTTTTATTCTCAATGGTCCTAATTCTTTCACTCTTATATTTCATGACATTACATGCATACGTGTGCACGAAAATGATTTAAAGGATGTATAGACATGAGTTTTAATGATTTTATGATTTTCAAGAAATGAGTTATACATTATGTTCCAAAGTTAAAATGTTTCAAGTTCAAGTCAAGCCCTTCCAGCTAGTCTGTTTCTCATTAGAGGATGAATATTCCCAAGGGGGAGATGATATAAGGGCCCGGATCTCATGAGACTTTATTGATGTTTAAAGTTAATATTTTTTGGTGATCCAGGAGCTACAGAGGATGCATGTTAGCTTAAGAAAGGATTTTGACTTGGTAGCCCTCCAAGGAACCTCTCATGAGTCGTGGTCCTCACCGCTGGTTGTGGAAGGGACCCTTAGTAGGAGCCCCAACCTTTAAGCTAAGAAATTGACTAAGGTGATAAGTCCATAATTAGGACTCATCTTCGGGATAAATTACAAGGTAACATTTTCCTTATTGTTCTATTAGTTCCAACATCTAACAAATATGCATATGCTATAACAGGAAATGGGACTAAAAGTGCACAAGTGGACAATACTTGTTAAAATATCAGAAAAAGTGGGTAAAAGTGTAGAAAGACAGAGAAAAGTGGTGATGCCTACATAATCGGTGATCCACAAAACACTTAAGGAGATTGCCTATCTATGCAGCAACCAAGGTTCCACGTAAAGTTAGGAGGGCAGTCAGATTCATTGTCGTAAAGAATGCTTGGTCATATGCCAAAGTGCAACAATTGTTTGCCTAAAGTTGCAGAACCCAATGCCCTAAAACACTGACTAAAAAGCAATATGATTGATATTTTGGAGCATCGCCGAATTGGATCAGCGGAGAAAAGGATCATCGTCTAATGTTGCAAAAGAGGAAGTCTTATAAAAATGCATAGAGAAATGGTCAAGTGCATAATCAACACATCACTGTGCTTGGCGATTGTTAGCCTTAATCGTCGAATGACATTTCGCAGCACAAATATCCACATATCTACACAAAGTATATAAGTAATTTTATAAATGATATTATACATGATCTGTTCATACCATATAAGAATAATAAGTCTGTAGTAGTAGTACATAGAAATTTCTTATTATATTACAAAGGGAGTTAGGGCTTTGAAGCTTTTGTGAGTGTCAAATTGTAGAAGATTGGCTAGTAATTATCAACTAATTTGTACTTCGTCTTGTTACCCATGTCTTTTGCTACTATGTATGGCATTCAATCTTTAATTTCTAGTATGTATGGTTATTACCCCTATGTTTGAGGTGTGTTATTGATATGGTTCTTTGATTTATTTATTGGTTCTTTGATATCTTGATGTATCTAAAGTTGATTTGGGTGAATTTACATCCATTCCTATGTTTAATCTAAACTTTTAAGGTTGCAAATTTGGGGTTTACTTTAGATCTCTGATTGTTGCTTTAGTCGGAACTATTAGAGTGTGGAATGGATATAATGGCATGAAACCTCTTGAGGTTTCAGTTGAAGTCCATAGCCATGGATTCAATGGCCAAGGTATTAGGGGTTTTGTTGAGACTTCTTATGCCAATTGTGTCCTCAGCGATCCACATATAATTTCATAGCTTATTCATACGAAATACCTATGTATCATAGCCGATTTGGGTTACAAGAAACCTAGCCTATTTACTCAATATCAACTTGTTTAGCCAAGTATCTAAACCCAACTAGTAGTTTGAATCCCATATTTGCACATCCCGAACATCTTCCCTTAATTGTTGTTTAAATCGTTATTTAGAACTCGTTTAGCTGAACTCTTATTTTAATTATTTCAACCCTCCAGATCCTACAATTACTTGGTCTAACGAGTCTCTTCTGCCTTGAACAACAATTTCTTGTGGGATCGATCTTGACCCCTAATATTAGGTTATTATACTGATGACGGTTGCCCCTTCTACCTTTGAGTAGTTGGGTTGAGCAACATCAAAAATGGTGTCATTGTCAAACAATCGACGTGTTCATATTGGAAGTGTTTGTTGATCTTTGTTCTTATAGTGAGAATTGTTTTATTGTTTTCTTGTTGTTTTGGGGTTTGAACAATAGCTATGAAGATAGAGGATGACAAGAGCATTCATGGTGAGAATGTTGGAGATATGAATATGCAGGATGTCAATTGGGATCAGGTGGGGAGCATGGGTGCTATCCAACTACCCCCATTAGCCGGGGTAGTTAGTTTTCATGTAATGAGCACCATGTTGCAACTCCTCCAACTGAAGGAATTATTCAGAGGGCTTGTCCACGACAATCCTCGTGAACACTTAAGAAACTTTTTTGATCTGTGTCTCCTATTCAACTACAGAGGAGTAATTCAGGAAGCTATTCGACTAAGGTTATTTCGCTTCTCCATCACCGGAGAGGCATTGAGGTGGCTGTTGACACCCAATTTTGACTGATCTATACACCATTTAGAGTGTCATTTATTTAAAATAGGTATTTTATTTTTATTCAATTTAACTCAAATATTGGAGTATTTCTAATATTTTTTACTATTATTTTATTTTTGATGTTATATAAAAAAAATCTCATATAATTTGTATATATGTAATTATGTAATATTTTCATAATTATCAAATGATTATATTCTTGTTTAGTTTTTTACAAATTATTTTCAAAATTAAGTAGTTCATAATTGAGCTAATTATTTTGATTAGTCAATTCTAAAGAAGTTCATCAACTAATTTAATTTTATTCATTGTGTATTTAAATTAAATTCAACCTACATTTTTTTGACCATACATGTCCTCTTCTTTTCTTTTTACTTTAACTTTTCCTTTTCCTTTTCTTCTTATATGGGACCATGTGTCTTTCACCAACTCTCTTTCTTCTTTTTCAACCTACACGACGTTTTCTTTCTCCAAAAACCAAAACCTCCATTATAATCACTCCCCAAAATCACCAACAAGAAGAGTACCAAAACATCCCCATCTTCAGCCATGAAACGCAGCCACAAACCCCCTTCTCTCCACCTAAAAATAAACTGCTCAAAAACAGTCAGTAAAATCAGCCCCAACCTCACCATTTTCGACTCCAAAATCACCACCAAATCACCCCCAAAACGTAGCACAAAACTGTACCAATTGAGCCCCCAAAAGAGCCCCCATTTTGACCCCAAAACCCCCCTGAAAACACCATGAATGCAACCTAAACACTTTAAAAAGTCCAGCCCCAAAGCACACCAAATCAGCCCCTAAAACGGCCCCTTTTCAGCCCCAAAATAGTGAGCAAAGCAGTAACGAAATCACCTCCACAATGTAGCACAAAACGACCCCTAAGCAACCCTTTTATTAACCCAAAAACAACATCCGAAATGAGCTCCGAACCAAGCTTCAAATCAGCCATGAAGACACCAACACCCTACCAAAACCCAGCTGAAAAAAACACGACGTCAGCCCAAAAAAATGCTAGAAAATCAGCACGAAAATTCCCCAAACGCAGCTCCATGACCTTCTCCTCACCGAGCTGAATCTAGGTGTGGACATGACTACCATCAAACCTCCTCTATTTTGCGGTAAACCAACAACTCCCATTCTTTCTTTCTTTTCTTTTTTTTACAATCTTATTCTTCATTTGATTTTATTTTATTGAATTATTTTGCTTATATAGATATATCCAGATTTAATCTTTTCTAGCCGTTTGCTTTGTTGTCATATTTTTTTCGTCCATCATTTTGTTCATTTTAGCTTTAGTTAGAGAATTCTTGTTGTTCTAATTTTTCTTACTATACATAATTTTATTAATAGCTTTATTCAACACTGATTTATATAATTTTTATGCTTACCTAATTGATTGTTGCTATATTATTATTTTTACTGTTTTATTTCTCATCTACTTTGTCCAATTATTGCAAAATTAAACATTGCTCGTTATGTCGTATTTATTTTAAATAAAGTTGATAATGATTCATTATTCAGATGTCATGTCATTTTGTTTGTTTATTTATTTTGGGTTTTTCTTATGACTACAAGTTTTAAGTTGGTTTCAATTATTGGTCGCAGTTATACCTTATTTAATAATTTTCTTACATTTTTTTTATCATTATTGTTATTTCTTTACTTTACTGATTTGTTCTTTATCATAATTATTATTTATTTTGATTAATTGATTGGTATAATTGTTGTTTCTTTTGCTTTATCGATTGACATATTGTTATTTTTTTGATTTATTGATTGTCATAATTATGTTTCTTCTACTTAATTGATTGGCAAAATTGTTATTTTTTCTGCTTATTGATTGGCATAATTAGGTTGCTATCATTATTTAATAATGTTGTTTATTAAACATGGACAATGAAAAAACTATACGTTGGATTTTGAGGCCTTCCCATTTAAAAAAAGACTGAAAAACAAAATTTAGGTACATATTTGTCATGTGTTAAATTTAAAATTTTAGTTTTAAATTTTTTGAAATTAAGTAATTCGTAATTGAATTATTATTTTGCTTAGTTAATTTTGAAAGAAGCTTATTAATTGATACATTTTAATTTGTCAAGTATTTTAATTTAAATTCCCGTATTTTCTTGGCCCCACATATTTTTCCAAGCCCGCATGTTTCTCCTTTTTTCTGGCTCTAATTTTTACTTTATCTATTTTGACTTTAACTTTTTCTTTTTTTCTTTTTGACTTTCTTTTTCTTTAAATGGGTCCACATATTCATATATCATTTGTCGAAATTGGCTGATAAAGAAAAGAACGTCGATTTCTAAGGTCTTCCGTGCATATAAGATGGATGCTATCTTTAATTGTCATTTTTTTTATTTATTCATTTATTGTGTATATTATTGGTGTTTGTCAAACATAAGGCGTCCCTCATGTCATTATTCATTTTATTATTTGTGTATATATTGTGATTATTATACTTATGTTGTATATGTATCTCCTCCTCAAATTAAAAAAATTAATTCAGTCGGGACCCATAATTGTGGATTCTGAAGGGTGCTAATACCTTCCCTTCAGAATAACTTCAACCCTTACCTAGAATTTTGGTTCACGGACTATATTTTGAAAATCATTAATTGGTTTCCTAATTATCCTTAAAATTAGGTGGCAACTACCAAATAATTTTCCTAAAATCAAGCAACACTTTCTTTTAAATTCTCCTAATTTAATTATTTCTTATGAGTTATCGCGATCTTGCGCCTTCAGGATGTCAATAGTAGCTAGCGGAGCTATCTCATGATTATATTACTTTATGGGAGGAGATGCAAAATGCGTTCCTTGAGATTTCTTCCCTCCCTCGAAGATGATAAAATTGAGAAGAAGTATTAAGAACTTCAAGCAGCTCAAAGGTGAGCCATTGCATGAAACAGGGCTTCGATTTTGAAAACTTTTGCTTCAATGCCCTAACTATGGAGTTCCAAACCATATGAACTTGTAATATTTTACATGAGTCTTGATGCTGCAAACAAAGGAGTAGTTGATCAGTTAGTGAGAGGAGGCTTAATGACACAAATATTCACTAAAGCTTGTAACCTCTTGGATGCCATGAAAAAGATTAATCGAGCATGGTATACAAGAGATGATATGGTATCTATAAGCCACAGAGGCATAACCAAGTAACAACTTTCCAAAGACCACGAAAGTGATGAAAGGTGGATAAGATTTCAACCCAGCTTAATCTTTTGACCAAGCATTTTATGGGAGGAAATCGTAAAAATTTTAGTATTATGGGAGCTATCAGAGATGTGATTTTTGAGGGGTGCACCATTTGAAGGTGATTACAACGAAGAAGTGCATTACATGGGAAACAAATTGTGGGGTCTCAGCTAGATTTTCCAAGGCCACCTAGGAATCAAAGTTGGAACAATAACTCCAGATGGTGAGATCGTGTATGGACTAACCAACCTCATGTTGGAGGTTGGAGAAACCATTATGGAGATAGGTATATTCCATCTCACGATAGGGTGAATGCTGCTAAACTAGTAGTTAATTAAGAGAATTCTCGTACTAAGGATATGCTCTCCCAAATCTTGAGCAAGGTGGAAACCTTTGATAAGGTTGTAAAGGGGATGAAATCTGATTTTTTCGGTTAAGTCAAACTGTGACAGCTCATTTAGCATCCATTAAGCATTTGGAGACTCAACATGAAAATATTTTAACTCATCTACATCAATGTGTAAAACGAGGTCTACCTAGTGACATGGTTGCTAATCCCAAAGGGAATGATTAGCAGTGTTTAGCCATAACAACTCAAAGCGAAAAGTGGTTGAAGGCACTAAATCATCACTTGTTATTGAAGAAGGCTTGAAAGAGGTTGAAGAAAAAAGAAGATGTAATTGTAGTTGAAGATGATTAGCATGAGTATCAAGTTGAACATGGTGAAGCTCTCAGCAATTCTGATAGTAATAAGCAAGAGAAGAGTGGGGAGAATGCAGTGAATGCCCGGAAAACTCTCCCCAAAAATTCAAGTACAGCTAAAAGGTTGAAAATAACTCAAGTCAAAATTGATCCTCCATTCCAACAAAGGTTGAAGAATACAAACAAGGATGCTAAGATTCAAAAGTTCTTTTCTTTGTTTAATTTATTATAAATAAATGTTCCACTTGTGGAAACATTGATTGAAATGTCAGGGTATGCTAGGTTCATGAAGGAATTGGTGACAAAGAAGAGAACTCTTGAGTCTAAAGCAGTTGAAGTGAATCACAACTATAGTTCAATCTTGACATAAAAATTGGTGGCAAAGAAGGAAAACCTAGGGGCGTTCACCATTCCATGCATAATAGGAGCATCAAAATTTAGTAAACCGCTAAGTGATTTAGGGGAAAGTATAAATCTCATGCCCCTAATCATATTTGAGGAATTGGGCTTGGAGATAGCTTCACCAACCATAATGCAGCTACTCATGGTTGAGTTGTCTATCAAATGACCAATGGGAATTGCACACGATATGTTAGTAAAAGCAGAAATATTCCTTCTTCCTATATACTTTGTGATTTTGGATTGCGGGGTGGATACAAATATGCCAATAATCTTGGGAAGGTTATTCTTAGCCACTGGGTGAACTGTGGTAGATGTGGAGAATGGAGATCTAAAATTTAGAGTAAATGATGAGGAAGTTGGTTTCAACATATACAAAGCTTTAAAACCGAGAGATGATCTTGACGTATTGGCATTAATGGGCCAATCAGCGGTAACTTAAAGTAAAGAGGAACAGTGTTGTTCCACGATATTAACTAAGGTGCTGCTTGGGAAGAAACTCAAGGTGAGTATGTGACACCCCGTAACTTTATGCTCCTATGTATCCATGTTACAAGCCTCATTTGGTTAGGTTGGGGTTGTATTAGGTTTATGTGAGACTCCTAGTACCTAAACAAGTTCAAGACTTCCCTAAAGGCTGAGTTTTGGGTGATGGTTCATGCAAGGGCCAACTTTAAACTAGCATAACTTTTAGCATATTTGGAATTGGGTGATGCATTATATGTCAACTGAAATCACCTTGAGTTAGCTTTCCAATTCACTTGGTTTGACCTCATTTTGAGTTCGGATGAAGGAGTTATGACCATTTTTGTAAGACCCTCCCGTGTAGTAAAGCCTCACAAGCACCTATACGGGCATGGTGTCTTGTATAGGTCGTGTGAGCTGTATGGAGTTGTAAAAGGCCATTTGTCGCCTAATTCAAGGGGCAATACCCGTGGCATGGGCCGTATAGCATGGCGCTAGCTATGTGGCTGGTCATGGGGTGAGTAGAAAAGAGGAATAGTAGGCGATTTGGGTGAGTTTTTTTTTGCTTAGTGTTGTGCCATGCCCCCTCATCATGACTGGTAGCATAGGTCACAACCTGTGGCCCTTGGAATGGAGCCCGGGAAATATTTTCCAGCATCAAGTATGGTGCCAAGAGCCTCCACGCGGACCGTGAGGCTCCACACAACTTGTGGTGGCCTCCGGGTCATGACGAGACATCTTTTTCCAATCGATTTCCAACTTCAAGTTTTGGACGAAGTAACTTGTCATGGGAACTCCACATGAAACATCGAGTGCCACATGGCACATGGGACCTTTTGTGGGGCAACACTTTGCCAAATTTTCCATCCATTCGCTAATGGAATTTTTGTAAATGCTAAGTACTCTAATGCCCTTTTTGGACTTTCAATGCTACCTTAACCTTCCTAAAAGACCTAAACAAGGTTCCAAAGGATTAAACTTATTACTCTCATCTCAAATACACTCTCAGTTCTCTCAAAATCCTCCATCAATCTCCAATTCAATTTGAAGGAAACTCAAGAAGAAGATTGTATTTAAATATTATTTCCAAGCCTCCATTCTTCCCAATCTCAATTCCATGAAACATTACACCTAAGGTATGTGGTGTTGAACTATTGGGTCCTTCCACCCATGGTTCCTAAACCCTCTTGTAATTAATATTGTATGACTTAAAGTTGATTTTAAAAATGGGTTTGCTAGTATCAACATGTCTATGAACTATGTTAAAGCTATGTAAAGTTGTGACTATTTTGCCATGTTTTGAGCTATAAATCTTGGACCTATTGTAAGATTTGATGAGGGATTTTGATGTGTATTGCTTGAGGGTGTCGTAAAGCATTGATTGATGGTTTTATAATGGATTTACTTGCATGATTTCATCTGTTAATTGCATGGTCTTATACTACCATCTCACACCTATGAAGTGTTTGATAAAATGTCCAGTTATAACTTCTTGAGGAATTGAAGGTCCAATGGATGTCTTCTGAGCTAAATTATGTTATGATGATTATATGGTGATGAAATGATTATTTAAATATAATGGTTTAATGAGCCAATTCTACGAAATGCTTAATCCCAAAAGGGATAGGCTCCCGTAAGGAAGGTCACTTAATTCGAAGTGGGACGGGCTTCCGTAAGGAAGGCCACTTCATCTGAAGAGGGATGGGCTCTTGTAAGGAAGGCTACTTAATTCGAAGAGGGATGGGCTCTCATAAGGAAGGCCACTTAATTCGAAGAGGGATGGTATCCCATATGGAAAGCCACTTAATTCGAAAGGGACGGGCTCTTATAAAGAAGTTCACTTAATCTGATAAGAGATGGGCTCCCTTAAAGAGGGCCACATAATCCAAAATGGGATGGGCTCCCATAAATAAGGTCACTTAGTTAGAATGAGGATGGGCTACCATAATATAGGTGGCTCCAAAAGGTCTTATGCTATGTCGGTTGAGGCTTCTTTACACATTTATATTATGATCTAAGTAAGATGAATGATTTGCGAAGCATGACTTGCTTAAGAGTTGGTTATACATGCCATATTTCTATCTATTGGTTATTATTATACATTTTGATATGATGTCTATCTCTTATTGCATTGAATCCCACATACATAGTACATTCAAACATACTAACACATATTCTAGGCCTACATGATGTTACAAGGTAGGAACCAGAACTCCATTTGGTCATCCTCCTCCTCCATATGGCTAGTGATATCCATTTAAGCTAGTTGGTGAGTCCTCATGTGTGAGGGTAATATCTACGTTCTTAATCTACGTATTAAATACTATACTTCTTTTAGGTGTACTTTTACTAAGAGGGTGAGCCTAGTTACTTGTCTTGCCCTTATGAAGTCCTATATTAGAGGTGTTGTTCGGCAAGTTATGTAGTATACTTGAGCTTTGACTTACTTATGATATTTAAGCAATTTAAATATGAGTCTCTCCCATAGTCCTAATTCCCCTTATTTATGTTTCATATATTATTTTGTGTTGCTTCAGCGACCAAGGATGTCTAATGATATGCTACGAGGCTTGTTTGGGGTTCCTTATGGTTTCACATTCATCAATCACATCTAGACCCTAGGCTTGGGTTATGACAAATATGGTATCAAAGCACTAGGTTGATACATCCTCGAAGTCCAACAAATCGCATCAATTAGAGTCCTATTCATGGTTGTGAAGCGTGCCATAACTATGAATAGAAGGCTATAAGGCGCTTTAGGAAATATTTCCCTTCTTCATGTTCTAAGTCCTGCTATAGAGTTGAGTTAAGTTTTTCTCCCCCAACAGTTATTCGTTGCTCTTCTAGTTGATCATTTCACTTTAAAGGTGAAGGCAAAGGAAGGTAAGTTGAAGGTTCTAGTTTTGATGGATTCAAGTTTCATTATCTCTTTCATTATTCATTTGGTTGCTAGTGTCTTCTTGTGTGTCCGAAGTTGTGATTTGAACCTTCGGTATCTTTCTCTTTGTTGATTATATGGTTGCTAGAAAGTCCATAAGTATTTATCCATGTTCATCTTGCATTAGGTTTTGCCTTATGACTTGTTGGTGGTGGTGTAGTGTCTTGTGGTATTATACTTATGATGGAATAGTTGCATGCAGGTTGTGTCTTCATGGAGATTGGTTAATTTATGCATTGGCTATGTTTATTGGTTTCATGAATAGGGTCTTAAAACCCTACCTTGGTATGGTTGTGGTGGTTTCTAGTAATGAGGTAGTGATTTATTTAGAGCTTGTGGATTATTTGTGGGGGAGATTGGTTTCTAAATATGATAATGTGCTTTGTAGATAACAAGAAGGTGGTTAGAATTCTTTAAGGTTTATGATATGAGTGTGCTTTAGATTTTTTTCAGTAAGGGTAGTGTTGGGGTTGATGCTCTAAGTAGGGTGACTATGGGTAGCTTAGCATATATGGATAATGCTGTCAAAGAGGAGACTAGTGCGTCCATCGGTTGGCTAGGTTGGAAGTAGGTTGACGGAAGTTGGGAATGGTAGTATAGTGTCCTTGGTGATTC
>JAOTQJ010045997.1:0-14812 GCA_025642045.1 Solanum sejunctum
ATTGACCAATTAGGTCCCTAAACTTTTCTATTTTAATCCAATTAAGGACTCCCGACTTCAACTAAATTTTTACCCGCGAAAATTCCCGGTGAAATTTGAAATACACCTCAATCTCAACAATTTTCCCGAATGAGCAATTAACCTACATTTAGTTAATTACGGGGTCTAACAATATGCATTGCACCCCACATACTTAGTAAATTCAAACGTACTAACACATACTTTGGCCTACATAATCTCACCATTTAGGGACCTGAGATTACTTTCATCCACCATTCAATGGCTAGATCGAATTTTGAGACATTTGTTGTGGTGAGTCCTATCTTCTAAGGACAAGCCACCATTCCTCTACCTTATGTGGCTTTTGCTTATGTTTTCTATACTTTGAGGGTGAGCCCGGAACATGTCTTGGCCCCCATCCCATCTTGTGACTAGAGGAATTGTTGGACAACTTGTAGACTCTTGTCGGATCTATGTTTTATGTGTTGTATTTGGAGCTTACGGTTATGGATATCTTTTGGATATGTCTATTATGGATTTGTTATGAGGATCACGATATTTATGCATGTTTGATGTGAAATGTGGAAGATCCTAAGTCCCCAATTTCCCCGATAGAGTGAGTCATACTTATCCACCCCTAATACTTTATGTGCTGCATGTTATGTGAATCCATGTTAACCCCTTTCCTAATGATATCCCATATCATAAGTCCTACTTTCCTGTCCCTTAGAACTATGTGTTCACTTTTGAATACGTTTCCGAACCGATGATGTGAATTTAGATATTTCGAGGCTTGTTTGGGGACTTTTGGGTTCCCATTCGCCATGTCACTCCTAGACCCCAGATCTAGAACATGACAATTAGGAATTTGAGAGATTCCATGGAGTGTCAGTGTGAAGATTCACAAGACTAATGAATTGAGAAACCATAGAAAAGTAGAAGTACAACACATCTTGAGGGAAGGAAATAAAGTGGTTGATTATTTTGCTCACTTAGTTTCTTTTTTGCAGGAACAAAAAGCATTAATTTTCAATCACTTCAGCAGGCTCCTAAGAAAGGACGAGCATTGTTATTATTGGATACACAACAAATTCCCCAATATTCGAATAACAAAGATACAAAATAAATCAAACACTAGACGATAAACAAAAATGACGAGAAGTTTATGTATACCGGAGCAATAACAGAGAAGAGTACTTGACAAACACAAAATCAACCTTAATTTTGCTTGTTGGACAGTGCTATCAGCTTCTTTTGGGGCTCAATCTGTTGATAAGCAGATTTAGGGTAAGTTTTGTGTATGGTTAAATCAATAAAATAATGAAGTATTAAGAAAACTTATTTGGGGATAACATAGGATTATACTCATCTGGGAAGGCATAGGAGGATCTGCATGCATATCAGAAATTTTCAATGCTATGAAACATGGATCAGTCTCAGCAGACATCGAAAAGAAAGCTCACTCAATTATCAAGGAAATTGAGTTGAAAAAGTCTTCACAAGATCTTATTTCATGACATAGTGAGATTAATAACGCCACAATGAAATCAATCCACATTCAATCCTTATTTCGAGGAACCAGTGAATATCTGAGTATCATTATTTGCACATGCTTTAAGTAGAAGAAGGACAACCATTATAGAGGTGCGAAAATGGGAGAAGATACGAAGTCGGACAAGAAAAGTAACGGATTTTACAATAGCTGATAGTGGAGGATTCTAGAATTAGAAAAGGTTCTTAGATAGTAGTTTTGAACTTTTTTTGAGTAGGCCCGATACTATTGTCTATTTTTTCTTATATATGTTTGGGCTTGTGTTTGGCATGCTGAACTCTTTTGTTGAGAGAAGCCCTCCTCTTCCTCCATTAGAAAAGGAAGAGATGAATTTGAGTCACACTCTGATAAAGATCCTGAAATAGACAAAGTTGTCTGAAAAAGGAATATATGATCTGAGCCAAGGATAGGCTGCTGATGATACTAGTTTTGGGCTTAATCAGAATTGGCTAGTGAGCTTAATATATTCCTTCAGTCTAGCTGGCAGTAAATACAAGAAATAATTAGCACCTTCTAGAACATGATGACGTGTATAGAATTAGTTAGAGTTTGTTACATTATTCTTTTCATAATTGTAGAGTAGTCCTTCCAATCCTTTTATTACTCTTTAGTCCTTAAGTTACATGTATAAAGCTATGTAATTATTGAAGAACGAATACACAAAATTCTCCAATATCCCTATCCTTTATTTCCTAACATGGTATTAGAGCAATAGCTCGATCCAATCATTTTCAGCTTGTCATCTTCATTCTTCTGTGATTAAAGTGTTCAAAGATGACTGAGGAACCACTGTTGCTCAAACCACCAGAACTGGAAATGGTGGAACCATTGACATTAATCACCCCTATCACCTCAACAACACAGATTCACCAGGAATGAATTTGATAAACTCTATCTTCGATGGAAAGGGTTTTCCAGGCTGGAGAAGGGGTGTTCTCACTGCCCTCTCAGCCAAGAAAAAGCTTGGCTTCATCAATGGTGCTTGCAAGGCCCCAGATCTGACTGCAGTAGACTATGAGCAATAGAGTTGCTGCAATAACATGGTGATATCATGGTTGTTGAAATCACTATCCAAGGAAACAACAGATAGCATGATCTACTCAAAAACTGCTAAGGAGCTTTGGGACAACTTGGAGCAGAGATTCGACAGATCCAATGGAGCCAAATTATATCACATATAGAAAGAGTTATCAGGATTAATGCAAGGAAATAATGATATTGCAGGATATTTCACAAAGCTTAAACGTCTATGGGACGAATTAGATTCTCTCAATCTGCACACATGTTGCAGCTGTATATGTGTGTGCAAGGGAAAAGGGAAGTTAATTAAGGCCTTAGAGGATCAGAGACTCATTCAATTTTTGATGGGTTTGAATGATATGTATGCTCAAGCTAGAGGAACCATTTTAATGATGACACCTTTGCCAACAATTGAAAGTGCATATGCTTTGGTTTTACAGGATGAGAATCATAGAGAAGGATATGTTAACACTTCTTTCTCCCTGATGTAGCTTCTTTCATGACAACAGCACAAGGAAAATGAAATCACAAATTCAACTATCAGACAAATAGGGGAGGCAATCAGGACACAGGCAACCAACTCAGAGGTTTGAAAATCCAAATAATCAAAGCTTTGGGAAATCAGTCCAAAAGTTTAAGCAAAGGAAAACAAAGTACAACCCAAATGTAAGTTGTACCTACTGTGGAAAAATAGGATATGTGTATGATGATTGCTACAAGCGCATAGGATTTCCTGATGATTTTGAGTTCACAAAACCAAGGAACTTACAAAACACAGTGAAAAGAAATGCAGTGATACCAAGGGAGGAAGCTGAAGAAGTGACCACTCAATATGGAGATACGGGGAACAAAAATTTTCCTCTGTACCTAAATAAGGAGCAATATACAAACCTGTTGCAACAAGGGATGAAGGATATGAAAAACAACCAAGCAAATAGCTCAGGATCAACAGTCAATGCTAATGATGTTGCTGGTACAATCTTAAAGTTTTCAGGATCATGTTTCTTAGTTTATAATACCAATACTTGGATTATTGACTCTGGTGCATCTGAACACGTGTTTTAATTTCAAGTCTTTTATATCAATCACTTCACTTCTTGTTCCTTTGAATATCAGTTTGCCTTATTCTTTCTCGATCATTCTCACCCATACGGGAAGTGTTAATCTTCTGTCTAACCTTACACTCTACAATGTCCTTTATGTTCTAGATTTCAAGTATCACTTATTATCTGTCCATAAGTTATCCAATCATCTTTGTTGCAACATTCTATTTACTCCTAGTGCTTGTGTCTTACAGGACCTTTCTCTGAGGAAGGAATAAGTATTTGGTGAAGTAGGAGATGGATTATATTTACTCAAGCCCTCTAGGATGGAACCAGGATCCATTAGCAATGTAGTTTTGTTCAAAAAGGAAGAAATTCCAATGTTGTTTCTAGTGAAATAGTTTCAGTTCCCAAAGGAAATCATTCCAGTGTTGTTTCTGTTTCATTTTCTAATCCTAATTGTAAGAATGTTTTTGTCCCTATATTGTCTAATGTTGTTCCTAATGTAACCTTATGGCATGTCAGATTGGGGCATTTGCCTTTTTCTGTAATGAAGAATCTTAATTTCATTTCTATTCATTCTGATTCGCGACACGTTTGACACTCTATCCTAAAGCGAGGCAACATAGATTGCCTTTTCCTATAAGTGTCATTAAATCTAAGGTCAAGTTTGAGCTCGACGAGCTTTTTCAGCCCAAAAACTAAGAATCAATGGAATGTCTGTCTATCCATGAATATCTATTCTATCTGTATATCTAGGGAATCTCTCTATATATATAGATTTTTTTTATGGCTAATACACATTGATACATGGGGACCTTACAAAACACCTTCACATGATGGGTATAACTATTTTTTGACAATTGTTGATGACTATAGTAGAGGAACCTGGACTTTCTTGTTGAAAACTAAAAGTAATGCTTTTCCGGTTCTTAAAGCTTTCATAGAAATGGTGGACAGACAATTTGGTTTGAAGGTTAAGAAAATCAAGTCTGACAATGCACTGGAACTAGGGAGAGGAACACAAGAAGCGACATTTCTTGTTACACAGGGGATCATTCATGAAAGGTTTTGTGTTACCACTAAGCAACAAAATGATGTAGTAGAGAGGAAGCACAAACACCTCTCAGAAATGGCTAGAGGTTTGCTTTTTCAATTTAATCTACCTATTCAGTAGTGGGGTGAATGCATTCTAACAGCGACTCACCTAATCAACAGATTACCTTCTAAGGTACTGATAGGAAAAACACCTTATGAAGTGATATTTGATACACAACCTGACTACACACATCGTAGAGCTTTTGGATGTATGTGTTATGTTTCAACTTTATCTCATGCCAGGGACAAATTTCAACCAAGAGCACAGGAATGTGTTTTCATTGGGTATCCTACCAATCAGAAAGAATACAAAGTAATGGACCTAAAAACCAGAAAGATTTTTGTTTCCGGGGATGTCAAGTTTCATGAAGCCCATTTTCTTTTTGGAGACCAGAATCTTCTCATACTACTTCCAAACTATTTCCTGTCCTTGATTTCATCTCAGATTCTCAATCAGTTGCTCCTACTTTACCACACGTCGAGTGTCCAAACCACGTTTCTTTTGACCCTGAACCAATTTCTATACCTGTTTCACATCCCATTTCACCTTTTTCAAATCCTGCTAGCCCTATCATCAATCCAACTCCAGTTAGGAGATTAGAAAGAATAAGTAATAAGTCATCTTATTTGAAGGATTTTGTTTGTAACTCCATTTTCCTCACAGATGTCACTAATTCTTGTTATGTTCACTTAAATAGGCCTACAGTTCTCCCTTTCGCAGCCTTATCTATTTCTAATCAGAATGTTCTGCATTCATTATTTGATATCACAGAACCTAAAATTTTGCTGAAGCTTCTAGACATATAGGTTTAAAGAAAGCTATGGAAGCAGAGCTTGACGCTCTTGAGCTAAACAAGACTTGGGAGATAGTGGAACTACCCCCCAGGTAAAAAGGCACAACTTTTTAAGTGGGCATACAAGGTTAAACATAACTCAGATGGTTCTGTTAAAAGACTCAAGGCCAGATTGGTAGTCAGGGGGGACATACAAAAGGAAGGAATAGATTATGGTGAGACTTTCTCACTGTGGTAAAGATCACAACAATCAGGTGTTTGCTCACTGTCGCCATCAAGAAAGGATGGAATGTATTCCAACTTGATGTCAACAATGCATTCCTACATAGGGAGTTGCAAGAGGAAGTGTACATGAAGTTTCCTGCAGAACTTTCCCCATCTAGTCCTGGGCATGTTTGTCTTCTAAAGAAATCACTATATGGATTTAAGTAAGCTTCACAATAATGGTGCGCAAGGCTCACAGGTGCTCTAACTTATAAAGGGTATTCTAGTTCCTTGAATGATTACTCACTGTTTTTCAAGGTCAATGGTGATCTGATCTCTATATTAGCGGTGTATGTCGATGACATATTAATCACAGGTAGTGATAGTTCTGAGATTGCTAATATCACTTCCTTCCTTAATTCTGAGTTCAAAGTTAAGAACTTAGGTGACATTCATTATTTCTTGGGGATTAAGATAATCAGAGAAAGACAAGGGTTCATTTTGAGTCAAAGAAAATTCACTCAAGAGCTTCTGGAAGAACTTGATTCTACAGGATCTATTGTCACTCCTCCCCTTGATCCTTATTGCAAACTACAACATGATGATGGACCTCTTTTGCCTGATCCAACAATTTACAGACATTTGGTAGGAAAGTCGAATTATTTTACCCACACATGTCCAGATCTCTCCTTTAATGTACTCTATCTCAGTCAATACATGCAACGACCATCTGAATTGCATTTTTTAGCAGCTCTTCGTGTCTTAAGGTATCTACGTGCAGATCCAAGTCAAGGCATACTCTTGTCTTCTGATCCATCCTTTGAATTGCTAGCTTTTTGTGACGCCGATTGAGCTTCCTGCAAAGACACAAGACGATCTGTCAGCGGATATTTTATCACTTTAGGAGGGGCACCTATTTCATGGAAATCGAAAAACAGGCTTTGCTTTCATTATCTTCCGCAGAAGCAGAGTGTCGATCAATGTGCAGAGTCACAGCTGAGCTCACCTGGTTAGTTCGACTTCTTGAAGATCTTTCTGTTCCACCATCTCTACCCATTTGGGTTCACTCTGATAGCAAGGCAGCTATTCATATCGCCAGCAATCCAGTCTTCCACGAAAGAACAAAGTACATTGATTTGGATTGTCATCTTGTGCGACAACAGTTCTTATCTGGCCTGATCATTTTGTCTTTTGTCCCATCAAACTGTCAGCTTGCCGATTTGTTTACTAAGCCACTTTCTGGTGCTTCTCATTGCATATCTTGAACAAGTTGGGTGTCATATCGCTCCCCTCCAAACTTGACGGGGGATGTTAGAGAGAAGCCCTCCTCCTCCCTTCCATTGATACGCAGAAGAGAAAAGGAAGAGATGAATTTGAGTCACACTCTGATAAAGGTCCTGAAGTAGACAAGGTTATCTCAAAAAAGGAGTATATAATCTGGGCCAAGGATAGGCTGATGATGATACTAGTTTTGGGCTTAATCAGAATTGGCTAGTGAGCTTAATATATTCCTTCAGTCCAACTGGCAATAAATACAAGAAATAATTAGCATCTTCTAGAACATGATGAGGTGTATAGAATTAGTTAAGAGTTTGTTATATTATTCTTTTCATAATTGTAGAGTAGTCCTTGCAGTCCTTTTATTACTCTCTAATCCTTAAGTTACATGTAATTACTGAAGAAGGAATGCACAGAAAATTCTCCAATATCCCTATCCTTTATTTCCTAACATGTTTATAATAAAATAAATGTTTATAGCCTCTTTAATTATAAAATACAAGTAGAATCTGGAGAGAATATAATATATGCAGACTTCAAAAAATTGATATATTAAAATTAGGTTTATTTCTTTGAAAACTAATCTCTCGAGGTTGACATCATTAAATAATTTTTTATTTTAATTAATAAAAATAACCTCAAGAGATCAATATATTAAAAAAATTTTTAAAAATATATTTTTTTATATCTCATTTTACGTGTTATTTTTTTTATTTTAATTCATCAAAAAAAATTATATTATTATAATTAAAAATAGCCTAACTTTTATTTAGATTGCAAATTTCAAAATTTTTTCCCCTTTTCTCTTAACTACATTGCCACACATTTTCCAATTTCAGCCGCTCGTTCTCCAATAAACCCTACATACTCTCCCTTTCTCTACCCTTTTTCACACACAGCGGCCGCTTCGGCGCCTCTATCTCCTCCAACAATCCCGCAGCAGAGATCATTCGGTCAGTTTCTTTTCTAGGTTATTTTTGATGAATATTATTTTGTTGATGATTCTCGAAGAGATAAATACCACTCCCATTTCTAAACTACTCCATACTCTCAAATAAGGAATGGATTCAAATTTCTCAGATTACACCATCGATTCTCTTTGTTAGATATCGTTTTCGTTCACATTTGCTTTTAGGTATGGACAATTTTTCCAGATTTTAGAAGTAGTGAAATTTTAAATAAAATAATAAACATTATGAAGCAGTAGGTGCAAAACCACATTTCTTTTGGAGAATGGTAACTAGTTTCATAATTGATTGGATATTAAAAATTAATAATCACATTAGTAGTTGATTTCATGATTTTCTTACTTGATTGATTTTTATCTGTTTAGTGTTGACCTTGTTTGAAACTAGTTCTTATTGTTTTGTACAAGACTTTGGTTTAGTTGTCGGATTTAGTGTGTAACAAAATAATAGTTATTGTGTTGTATTAGACTTTGGTTTAGTTGTTGAAATTGATTCAAAACCAATTTAACATTAATGTGATTTAGTTATTGGAATTTGTTCAAATATAGTTTAATTAATCTTTAGTTTGATTTGTTATTTGAAATAATATAATTTAGTTGGTGAAATTAGTTTAGGATTAATGTGATGTAGTTGTTGGGATTAGTTCAAAGTTAATTTAATTAACCTTTGGTTTGATATATTATTTGAAATAATATAAATTAAAATTGATGTGGTTTGAACTAGTAAAAGTACAATTAATATGTAATTACTCTATTTTAAAGTATAAAATTATCATTATTGTTTGTGTAGATAGAACCTGATCATAGTTGGATGTACGAAAGAAATAATCCCGATCGAGCGGGAATGATTCCAGCATTTGCAGAAGGTGTCACTCGTTTTATAAATTATGCAAAAACACTTGATCCTTTTTTAACTTCGAAATTAATTAGGTGTACTTGTGTTAAACATGAAAGCGTGATATCAAACAGCCGAGAATGTTTCTATACATCTTATGCTCAAAGGATTTATACCAGGGTATAAAATTTAGACTAATCACGGTAAAATTGATAGTGACAATAGATTTGATAATCTTGTTCTCGGTAAAATAGTAGATCTACAAAACATTATAATGTCCAAAGGTCTAGAATATTGCATACGCGTTCTAGTTCTGAATTGGGAGAAAATGTAGAAGAAAATTCTAATGGAAAAACATATAATTTTTATGAACAATTGCATGATGAAGAAAGTCGGGTTGAGCCATGTGCCGAAGAAATGCGTAAGAACTTCGTTCATGAAGGCCAAGACACAACATTTATAGAAAAACAAGTAGAGCAATTTTGGCAAGAGAAAGCGGATGATTCAATTAGAGGTTCAGTTACTGGTTACACAGAAAAGGCTTATAACAAGAAGAAGAAGTCTGGTTTTTATTGTTCATCAACATCATGCTTCAATGATGAGGATAGAACAAAATTGTCTGAAATGAAGGAACGGAACTCTTGGCTCACTCGCGGGCTTGCTGCATTAGTTGAAAGAGAGAAAAAGAGAGATGAGCAGATTGCAATAGCAACAGAGGAAGAGAACAAAAGATATGCTGTGCTTCAGGTGCAACTAAATTCTCTTCTTTATTCAAGAAATACCATTCATCAATGTCCCAATGATAAACATCAAAGCCTAGTGGATGAGTCCGATGAGAAGGATGATGAGTAGTAGTTATACCTAGTAGACATTTCAGGCTTTGTATATAAGCCTGTACATATTTAAAATTGTTTGATCGTATTTTGATTTAATTTGAATTCAGGAAATCACCTTGGGTCGTACCTGGACCTCATGGAATGCATGTCACAAAAATCTAGCTACTGAAAATTGTACCTTCAAAACTACGAACCAATAGTATGGTCGTAGATGGCCCCTTAGAACCTTCTGCATACTAGAAAAATTTTCATTTCTCTGGGCCCCTTCCACGACCATGTTTACGATTCGTAATCCCATGCACGATTTGTAGATCCCTTCGTAGAGTGACTTCCAGTAACCAATCCTTTTCCAAAGTCCTCTTCTATTGCATCAACTTACAACACTAACGGGCAGACCAGGTTCTCGACAAATTGCTTGTGAACTATCACCATATGGAGTCAATGGCATTAATCGCTAAAAACAATGCTTATGTTGAACCTACTGAAGACATAGAAACACCACAAAGTAGGAATACTAATGTTGATATATTCCATCTGTTGGATTTTTCTCTTGGAGGTGTCACTTAGTTGGCTCCGTTAATGAGGCCACAGATGGGTTCTTTAAGGGCTTTGCTACACTCTACATCCGTAGTGTTAAGTGAAGAGGCAGATAGTGATGGATGAATTGATTAGCAAGGGAAAAATATTGTCGCAGATCTATATATCTATATTGTCGCATCCCGTTGAAGTACTTAACATGGAACACTCACTGGTGGATGTGATCCAAGTTAATTTGAGTCAATTTCCCTTTGATCCTGGTGTAGAATTTGTTACTGCACTAACAGCAACTGGGATTTGAGAGTATGTTTACCGTTCACAGGTTGTGTAGGCAGTTCACTTAATTGCTTCTACCAACTCTACGACTAGAGTGTGGGCTCCTGGACAATGAATTTTCCATTTTGCAATCTGATTGGCAGTTGCTCCTCCACATTTTACTCACTTTTATATTGTTGAAAGAGATCTTACCTTCTAACAACATTGACAAACTCCCAAGGCGACTGCAAATATGTATAATTTGGAGGCGAGTTCGCACGAGGTTACTCTTCCCATGAGTCGATTCTGGCCTTACCCCTCTTGGCTTCCTTCCATCGTTGCAAATCTGACGGACAGGCGATTCTGATTTATTAACATTTTCATTGCGGCCTGGCGAATCTCTCTCCTTTCTCAATTTTAATTCAACTAAATGTTTAAAATAGATTATTCATTAATTAAACTCTTTTGATTACAACTACAAGTAGGAAGACGCACAACATTACGGACACACACAAAAAGACAGGAAAAAACAAACAGTATTGACAGTAATCTGCAACCTTTTTTCTTTTTAACCAGAAATATCTATAGCTTTTAACTCAGGCTTCTTCTCTTCTTGTTTGGGAACAGTCAAAGTAAGCACTCCATTCTCCATGGCCGCCTTTATTTCCTCCATTTTCACATTCTCCGGCAGCCTGAACCTCCTTAGGAATTTACCGCTGCTCCTCTCCATACGATGCCATTGATTGTTCTTTTCCTCTTGTTCTTTACTCCTCTCACCGCTGATCTGCAGAATTCTCCCTTCTTCAACTTCAACTTTGACTTCCTCTTTCTTGATACCCGGTACGTCGACTTTGAAGACGTGGGCATTTGGGGTTTCTTTCCAGTCGATTCTTGCATTAGGGAAAGCAGAGGTTTCACGAGCAGAGGATGGGACATACGCAGTTGCGCTTGAAATTGGGAACCCTTCGAATGGATCCCATAATTCTAGGGAGAATGGGTCGAAAATGCTGCTACGATGACTACCGAAGAAGCTTGGAATCAGAGACATTCTAACTCAATTTGGCTTGAAAGAAAATATGTAAACAGAGGATGAATTATAAAGCTTTGAATTTTTGTGTTCGATTTGCTGCAAAAGCTGCAATGATATTTATAGGCAATGAACCGGAGAAGACCTTTGGAATTCGAGTTTAATCTGGGATGTTCTTCAAGTTAATCTTTGTTGTGGATAGACGAGGACGTCTCTACAACATTCCAGAAATCTTTTACCCTTTTCTTATTATATTACTAGATAATTTGAGAAAACAATTTTAATTTATTTCAAATATTCATACAATATAAATGTATCTTTTATAATCAAATTTGAGAAAGTTGAGCTTTAAAAAATTCTATCCATAAAAAAAATAGAGAAATGTGATCATGAATTAATATATTTTATGTTCAAAATATATATAAAATATTAGTATCTTTAAAAAAAATTTATTAATCTTCATATATTTTTAAAAGTAATTTATTTTTCACATTTATTATCTTTTATTTGTAATATTTACATTTAAAGTTTTACATGTGATATTTTATACAAATTTTTGATCAACTCAATTATAATTTATTTGTGATTAACTTTACCAGTAAATTGTAATTTATTTTCTTATTGTATTTAATAAGTAAAAATAGTTCTATTTATTTTGATATTAATATTGAAAATATTTATTAAAAAGTTAATTTCTGATTTCACAAAAATAAAAGAATCATGAAAGTAATTTTATTTCTATATATAATATTAATAATTATCTTAATGTAAAATTCTAAATTAAATCAATAAAAAAATTGATATTGAACTCTAAATATCATGGTGTAAAAGAAAACTTTGAATGTTATCCCCACAAAATAACCAATATACTTATTTTCTCTTTTTCAAGTTGTTTTTTTCCCCTTTATTTATTTTTTATTTTTTTTCTTTTTTTGTATTTCTCAACATAGTCCTTTTCAATTGATATTTTGTTTTGCTATTCTTCTTTATTTTTTAACTTCTTATTTTTTTTTGTCTTGTAATTTAACATTCCTTAAATTTGAATATTATTTTTTCTTCAAATTTTTCTTTGTTAAATAGATTGTCATATTTAATATTAAGTATCCTATATAAAAATAAAAAACTAATAATTCTAAATATTTTGATGAATATATTATCAAATTATTAATTTCTTGATAGTCAAACATTATTTTTTATTTCAGTCACTAAATTTGATATTTTCTTTAAATTAAATAAAAAGTATAGATGCATCAGTTGTAAGACTATTTTAGTAATCAAGATATAAACTTTAATGGGCATATATATATATATATATATATATATATTATAACTTAATACCAAAAATATATTTACGCAGCAATCCTTAAGAATATTTTAGGAGTAAAAGATCAACTGTATTAAACATATTTTAATTTAAATTAGTTCAAAGTTTTCTTTCTAAAACGTGTCCAAATAAGCTTTGCATTTATTATTGTTTACTAGAAGTTAACTAATAGAATCTCTTCATTTTAAGATAATTACAAAAATATCCTTATGGGTCCATAACAAAGGTAATGATACTTATGAATAATGGAATGTTCTAGATTTTTATTTTGGCCATTAATTATACAATCATTATTTTTGACCTTAAATAAAGTTAAATTCATTTTAACACAATTACAAAAATATCATTATGGGCACATAACAAAAGTAAAGATATAAATGGATTCTTCTAGATTTTTGTTTTGACCATTAAATATACAATAATTATTTTTACTCTTAAATAAAGTTAAAATTATTAAAATATCATCCATCATCTTTGGTTTGGCTCTTCTATATATTAGAAATGTGTGTGTGTGTGAAAAAGTATGATAAACAAAACTAATAAGAATTTCAAATGTTTATTCAAATTACCAATCAAAAAGATGATCCAATTAAGAAAGTGAGGTATATAAGGCTTGAACCTAAAAAATTTCAATCAAATTATTAATTTCTTGATATTCAAATATTATTTTCTCTTTCAATCACTAAATTTGATATTTTCTTTAAATTGAATAAAAGTATAGATACATCAATTTTAAGACTATTTTAGTAATCAAGATACGAACTTTAATGGGCATATATATTATATAACTTAATACCAAAAATATGTTTACGTGATAATCCTGAAAAGCATTTTTAGGAGTAATAAATTCACTATTCAAACACATTTTTATTTAAATTAGTTCAAAATTTTCTTTCTAAAACATGTCCAAACAAGCTTAGCATTTATTATTGTTTGCTAGAAGTTAACTAATAAAAACTCTTCAGTTTAAGACAATGATAAAAATATCCTTATGGGTCCATAACAAAAGTAATGATATGTATGAATAATGAATTGTTCTAGATTTTAATTTTGATCATTAATTATACAATTATTGTTTTAGGCCTTAAATAAAGTTAAATTTCATTTCAACACGATTACAAAAATATCATTATGGCACATAACAAAAGTAAGGATATAAATAAATTTTTCTAGATTTTTGTTTTGACCATTAAATATACAATAATTATTTTTACCCCTTACATAAAGTTTAAATTACTAAAATATCATTGGTTATCCTTGGTTTAGCTCTTCTATATAATAAAAACTAGATAATCTAAGGCCGTAAACTGCCGGATGTACTATTATTTTATTCAGTTAAAAAATTATTATTCTTATAACAATTTAACTTATATATTGTTGGCATAATTTTTTAAATATTTATTTTATATTATAAAATTTTTATAATCTAACATTTTTATTTTTTACTATTGCATAATAGTGTAAATTTATTAAGATTGAAAGTTAATCTATTTATTAAATTAAATTAAATGATATAATAATCACATATCATTATTTATTACTATCTCAAAAATTGGTATTTCTTGGTAGATTTTTGTTATCGTGAAATTTTATTTTTACCCTTGATTATAATCCATTTAATCTTTCTATATTAACTATTTATTTTTCTTGATATCTTTCTTGATATATTTTTTGATAGTATGAAATTTCATTTTCATTTTTATCTCAACCAACAATAATAATATTAAGCTAACTTAAAAAATAAAATAAATAATTTACTATAATTATTTTGATTCAATTAATTTCAAAGTAAAATAACATGACAATGTATATATATACAAATTGAATTAAAAAAATACTCTTTTTTGTTTTTAAAATCAAAACTTTGCTCGATAATTTCAAATTTAATCAAACTTGATATTTGAATTTATATGTTTTAATCAAATAGAATACATATTTGATTATATATTTAAATAAAATACTACTCCTTTATAAATTGATAAATATTTGTAGTTTACATTATATGCAAATATAATATCCAACATTTTATTTATAAGGTTATT
>JAOTQJ010046038.1:0-14811 GCA_025642045.1 Solanum sejunctum
TTGGAAACTATGTTGGTATGATCTCGTTTGTATGATATGTTTGTTGGGCGGCTCTGCCGCAGCGGTGACCTTGTCGGGCCACATATATGTATGTATATCTGTTCTTATGGCAATGTCTGTTACTGTTAGGTTCGCTGCTTGCAGGTGGGGTTAGTTAGAAAAACAGAGGAAACTCTGTCAAAATTTTGTGGAATCCCTTAGTTGTCGTAAATAGAGATGCGATACAAGTGTATGTTTGGGTGCTATTTTGGCACCGTTCATGGCCCCTGGGTTGGGTCGTGACAATGACGAGCTCATAGGGGATGGTTGTTAGGTAGAGAAACTCCCAGATAGGTATCATATTGATAGTACTCTGATGTTTATGTGATGGTCTGAGTCTATATTGATGTTGATGTGATACTGTCCTACTCCTTATTCTGAGCTGAGATTGAATAACTAATGAGCTGATGTCATTTCATATTATCTTGCCTATACTTTTCACTTTTAGCCCATTTTAAATATAGTACATTCCACGTACTAATGCCATTTGGCGCTGCATTATTTCATGATGTAAATTCAATAACAGAGGACTTTAGTAGGCGAATTGTTGAGGTTTAGAGTTCCCTAATTCCAGAGATTGTTGAGTCCTACCAAGCATTTTGGTAGCCATGTTCTGTCATGCTAACTTCCAAGATCATAAACATAAAGGCTCCATCGAGGTACTTTTCCACTTTCCTTTTTCATTGAGTATCTTTAATTCTATTTTATATGATAGACATTAATGATTAGTCTTGTGGGCTATGGCCTTTATTTTTGTCTTCAATGTAATGAGGTAGAATAGCCCGCTTATAGTTATTTGTCATTTATCTAATGTCTTCCGCTAATCGATAGATTGAACAAATGTAATAAGGTCAGGTGGTTCGCTTAGGAACAAATAATACTTTCTGAATGCTACTTATGTCTAGGTACCCTCCCAATGCAGGACAAACATCGTATCAGAGCACCGAGTTCGAGTGTCCTAGGGAGTCTATGAAGTTGTGTCTAGTAGATTCTTGTTTATAGGTGTGTTGTGCACCACACTTCAAAGCAGGAGGCTATAGGGCATCGGAAGTATTACCCTTCTTCTATGATCTAAGTTCGTGCGATAGAGTTTCTACTTCTATGCTCTGAGTTCGTGCGACAGAGTTTAAATCTATGAAAATCTTGTTCTAATTTATGCCTTACACGTTTGCAGAATATGCCTCCGAAAATGAATAGCCGCTTAGAGCGATGCCTTAGCCTCATCTATTGGGAATCCCTAACTAGAGGCCCCTGCTCTGATAGAGATAAGGAGATAGGATCAGCCTTCTAGGACTACAGAGGTCCCACAAGCCCCCCTCCATAGCCACAACCAGCCCCCACCACAGAGGCGGAGTTTAGGGGATCCATTACTATTCTTACTTAACTAGTGGCCGCCCAAGGAAACAATTGAGTTCCTCAGGCTCCTAATGCCAGATAGCAGGAGCCCATGGCTATAACAAGGCTTAGGGATTTCTTGCGGATGAACCCTCCAGTGTATACGAGGTCGATTGTTGAGGAGGATCCATAGAATTTCATTGATTAGATGTACAAGGTTTTGAGGGCCATGTATGCTGGTGGAGTTGAGCTTGCTTCCTACTAGCTGAAGGATGTTGCAAATGTCTGCTGCAACCGATGGTAAGATAGTAGAGAGTTAAATGTTTATCCTGCTAAGTGGCAGGAGTTTCAAGTTGCTTTCCTTAACAATTTCTTTTAGCAACAGTTGAGAGAGACGAAGGTTGACGAGTTTGTAAACTTCAAGCAAGGAGGGATGACTATTAAGGAGTATATTCTAAAGTTTATTAAGCTGTTCAGATATGCTGTGCAGATGGTCCAAGACATAAGGGAAAGGATGAGGAAATTCATGTTTAGCCTGGGTCAGCATGTGCAAAAGGAGTGCAAAGCAGCCTTGTTGATCCTAGGCATGGACATCTTCAGGATTATGGTGTACATCCAACAAATAGAGGAGGGTAAGAAAAAATATAGAGAAGAATAGATGAATATGAAAGAAAAATCAGCAGGCATGAGCCTAATTAGTAGAGACAGAATAAGGGTGACAAGTCTTACTTTCAAAAGAGGTCTTCTCATTATGCACCCTCTACAGATAGTGCGCTAATCTAACAAAATAGGTATGATATCCAAACTAGAAGTCTTATGGTTACCAAAATTTCAAATCTCAAGGTTCTCAATCTTAGGCTAGTGTGACCCAAGGTATGAAGGGAAAACTACCTTGTGACAAGTATGATAAACTCCATTTGGGCGAGTGCCATGTGGGAAAAGATGTTTTTTACTCTTGTGGGCGTACTAGTCACTTTTACTGTGACTGCCTAGAGAGATGATGATGTGTAGAGAGCAAGAAAACATAGTCTGCCGCAGCACCCCTAGTTGGCAGTCATCAGAGAGGTACTACTACGGGCACAGGAGATGGGATAAAGCATCTTTGTGCCATGGGTAATCGTCAGGATTAAGAGGCATCACCAGATATTAGACGGGTATGCTTCAAGTCATTTCGTTTTATTGTTATACATTGCTTGAGCCCAGTGCCACTTTAACTTTTGTGACTACCTATATGTCTAATCGGTTTGAGATACTTTTAGAGTATTTGTTGGAACCTTTTTCTATTTCCACTCCTAATTGTGAATCTGTCCTAGCTGGGAAAGATAATAGAGATTGTGTTGTATCTATCTATCATAGAGATACCATACTCGACTTGGTAGATTTAGAGATGGTGGATTTTGTTGTGAACTTTGGCATGGATTGGTTTCATGCCTACTATGCCTCTATTAATTGTAAAACCCATATTATTAAGTTTCAATTTCCCAATGAACCAATCCTAGAGTGTAAAGGAGATTTTGTTGACCCTAAGTCCAGGTTTATCTCTTATCTTAGAGACTAAAAGTTGATCTCCAAGGGTTGCATTAATCACCTCATGCGAGTTAAGTCTGATGATGTTGAGTTTCCTACTTTAAGTTAGTCTCGATTGTGAATATGTTTCCCAAGGTGTTTGCTGATTATCTACCTGGAGTCCCTCCTGACAGTATATTGACTTTGGGATTGATATTCTCCTCGATACCTAGCATATATCGATTCCACATTACCGAATAGGCCCCGCTGAATTAAAAGTGCAATTGAAAGACTTGCTAGAGAAAAGTTTCATAAGGCCTAGTGTCTCTTCTTGGGATGCTCCTGTTTTGTTTTTGCATAAGAAAGATGGGTCTCTCAAAATGTGTATAGACTACCGACAACTGACTAATGTTTGAATAAAGAATAAGTATCCCATCCCCAGGATTGATGATCTATTTTACCAACTTCAAGGTGGCTCTTGCTTCTCCAATATATACCTCAGATAGGGTCACCATCAATTAAAGGTAAGGGAATGTGATATTGCTAAGATAGCCTTTAGGACATGGTATGGCCACTTTGAGTTCTTGGTCATGTCTTTTTTGTTAAATAAAGAACCTACAACATTCATGGACTTGATGAACAATCTCACGACCCAAGACTAGGGCCTAGACGTGACATGGCGAATGGGAACCTGAAAGGACCCAAACAACCCTCTTAGCATATTAATAGCACATCCTTGGTTGTGGAAGCAAAGTAAACAACATTAAGATAGTATAATTAATGATAAAGGGGCTAAGGAAGGCCTTTCATAGCATAAATCATAGAAAAATCAAAGCTCAAGCAAAATTACATCACTTGTCTAACAACACCTCTAAAAATAAAATGGGCATGGGCCAAGACACCTTCCGGTGTCACCCTCATAGTATCAAGTCAACATAAATAAATAACATAAGTAAGAGTAGTATACCTAGTGTCCCTGAACACGAGGACTCACCAAAGCTTATCTTAAGATGTCCAAGACTAACAATGCTGAGGATGATCGCGAGGGGCTCTAGTTCCTACATGGTAACATCATATAGACATAGAGTAGGCGTTAGTACATTTGAATGTACTAAGCATGTAGGATGCAATGCAACAAGTTATAGATAACATAATCAAAATTCATAAGCATAAGCAAGAGATAGTGTAATATCAATATGGCATGCATGATCAATGCTTGAAGTAAAACACGCTTAGTCATAATCAAGGAACATAAATTCAATGTGGAATATATGTATGTTCGAACCTTACACCACCATGCTTGAGATGAGCCACATAGCCACCCACTTACCTTATGGTCTAACCTTTTCGTAGAGTGTCACCAATTCCCCTACCTTACCATATAATCTTTTTAGTAGGTAGAATAAGATATCCCCAACTTTATGCTATAATCTTTTAGGTAGAAGCCGTAAATTATTCTATCTTCTGATATAATCTTTTCGGTAGGAACCATGAATTGTACCTTACGACATGGCCATTTTGGTAGGTAATATAGGATGCCCTTACCTTATAATATAATCTCTTTTATAGGAGCCATGAGTCATTCTACCTTACGACATAACCTTTTTGATAGATCATATAGAATATCAATACCTTACAATATAATCTTTTCGGTATTAGTCATGAAAATAGCTCATCAAACCATCATATTCAAGTATCAAGAAAGAACTTCTCGTTTACTTAAGAACACAACAAACATAGGAGCCCAACAATTTTCTTACAATGCCATAAGCACTATACATGAATTTAATACCCATATATACATTCCCTTAATCATCATAAAGTCAATTGACTTGAAAGATATACAATTGATTATCAATAACTTAAGAATCCCTAATCAGACATTTTAGCAAATACGTGATGTGCAATGCTAGTTAAAAACCATACAATTTAAGAGTGAAATCATGTGAAAAAAATTAATGTAAATCAACCCACCAACACTTGGTAACACCCTCATAGAAGATACATTGAAACCCCTCATCAAATCTCACGATAGATTACGGATTCATAGCTCAAGACATGCTTAAAAAATTATTTTTTTATGGAACTCCAACATAGTTCATAGTCAAATCCATAATAAGAAGTACCATAATTAATTCAATTTGAAAACATACATTTTGCATAACAAGGGAGGTTGGGCACTAAGGATGAAAGGACCAAACGGTTGAAACCGATATACCTCAACTTTAGGAATTTCCTGGATGAAGATTCGAATGAGACTATGAAGCTTGAATGAATTACTTGAGATTCGAAAATGAGTTTGGGAAACTTGAATTTGGGTGACATATTTATCTAAGTGTTAGAGAGGGTTTTGGACAATGTCTTGAATGATATGTGAAAAATGACTAAGTGTAAGTGTTTTTACGGGTAGTAAGGCTTAGCTCTAAGGACCCAAGGCCTTATGCCAAAACAACAAAATTGGCAACAAAATACATTTCTCCGTGATGGGTCTGCCTCACAGAGGTGTCGCGCACTTGAATTGCGAAGTTGGCAAAAATTCTTTTTTGCCATGGGTCTCCTAAAATTCGATTTATACCTATTTTCCACTCAATTTTTCCCCTTGATCAAGAGTATGGAGTTAGATTTTTGATATCATACATGGATTTTGAGATATATGAAAATTACGATTATGAGCATTTTCGATGCATATTTTCGGGCACTTTTTAGGGCATGTCAATATCTCCCCCTTGGGAACATTCGTTCTCGAATGTCAAAGAAGCGTACAAGAGAGACGCAATCATGAAGATTTCAGCCCGAAATGAATGCAACAAATACACTTAAATATCATTTTCAAAAATCTCAACATAAACGTTAACATTACCATAAACTAGTCAACAAACACATGAATGCATGTAACATGATATGAGGGATGAAACATAGGACTTAAAATCATAGAAAGGGCTTAGTTTGCTATCTCAAGCTTGAATATAATGTAAGAGGAACGAATATCACTTCTTCATGCACTCTCCGGATCCCAAAATTGTATTTTCAACTTATTGATGCCCCCAAAGAACCTTGACAGAGGCTACACCTATGATCCTCAAACTGTTCACATGTCTATATAACATCTCCAACGGGACCTCCTCATAGGTCAACTCATCCTCCACAACACCCACAACCTTAAAGAATCCTATAGCACTTACGCCACCAACACATCCTCTTAACATAGATACATGAAAGACTGGATGAGCCTTACCCATTATCATAGGCAATTCGATATCATAAATCACCTTACCAATTCTCTTCAACACCCTATAAGGACCTACAAACCCTTGGCTCAATTCCCTTTTCTTGCAAAACTAGATCACATCTTTAATGGGTGAGACTTTCAATGACCCCAATTATCAACACAAGCACACATAGCATGTTGTAGTACCTAAGAACACCATCTCTCCCTTGATAGAAAACCTCCACTTCACCACCCTTCACCATCGCATTTAACTTTAGCAAGGTGGGGTCATGGACTTGCTCTAACTTGACCACTTCAACCAAGCAAGATTCAGAACAATCAAAACCACTACACTACCACAAATTTGACATGTCCACACCTAGTCCAACAAGGTAATCTCGGGGATATCACCCTCCCTCACTCTTACTTTTTGAAAAAGGCACCAGAACAAAGATCAATTTCAGAAAAAAGAAATGACTAGGATTTTGTAGTTGTTCAAATAGTTTATCTATCCTTAACCATCATGTTACAACCTTATGGGCTCTACATTCATTGAAAGCATGATATAAATGTAACAAATCCAACCCAAGACCTCTAAATCCATCCCAATACCTCCAAATTCACCAACCCAAGCACAACAAAATAAAAACACAAGACTTTTTGCAATAAGGACATGAGAAAACCCCTATAGACTTTTCTGGAAACAAAGGAATAATGAATGAAATAGTGGCTCCTGGACCTATCAATGTATGCACATAAAAATAAGAAATCGTCAACACATCGATAGAAATGTTAGGCATCTCATCCACCCCTTGCCTCTCTCGAACATCATAGAATCATTGTGGATCACTCTCTTGTTGGCAACCTTGAGTCTTTTGATTAACATGACCACCTTGCCCATGTGTTCGGCCATCCTTACCCTTGTTGTGAGCATGTGGACAATCCAGAATTTTATGACCCATCTCACCACACCCAAAGCATGCACCCATGTTCCTCTAATATGTATCAGCCTAATTACTCCCACATTTTTGGAATATAAGATGAGTCAGCCCATCATCACCCCCTTGGAGCCTTAGGTTAGGTGCCCCATCCTTAGAAACCCTCTTATTTGTAGCACTAGAGGATCCTTGTCCTTAAAACTCAATACGTTGTTGGAATTGATCACTCTCAAACTAAGCCCTCTTAGCCTTACCACATCTTCTCTTTCTATGCTTTTCCCCCTCCAATTGTTTGGAATAAGTCATGAGGATGGACAAATCTGTATCACTTATCAACATGGCAGTATGACACTTCTCATTAACAAAGTCATACAAACCCATCACAAATTTGTTCATCCTCGACCTCGACTCGGCCATCAATTATGTAGCATACTTGGAGAGTTGATTGAACTTAAGAGCATACCACCTCACACTCATAGATCCTTTCTTCAGATTCATAAATTTCATCATTTTTTTCTTCCCTTAACTCAAGAGGGAAAAATCGGTCGCCTTGAACTCTTCCCAAAGAATGGTATTGCTATTCCACTTCTTCACCTTCCATTGGGTGAACGAAGCTTGAAGAGGTGCTTCTGTCCTATTCGTGCATAAGAAAATGGGTCTCTCAGAATGTTTATAGAATACCAACAACTGAACAAGGTCACAATGAAGAATAAGTATCTTCTCCTCAGGATAGATGATCTCTTTGACCAACTTCAGGGTGCCACTTGTTTCTCCAAGATATACCTTAGGTCAGGTTACCGTCAGTTAAAGGTGAGGAAAAGTGATATCCTAAAGACAACTTTTACGACATGGTATGGCCACTTCGAGTTCTTGGTCATATCCTTCTAGTTGACAAACGGACCTACTGCTTTCATGGATTTGATGAACAGGGTATTCAGGCAGTATCTTTATATGTTCGTGATTATTTTTATTGATTTTATTCTAGTGTATCCAAAGGATGTAAAGGAGCATGTTAGTCATCTTAGTGTGGTTTTGCAAATGCTCAAAGACCATGAGTTATAAGTGAAATTCTCCATGTGTGAGTTTTAACTCAAGTTCGTGGCTTTCTTGGGCCATGTTGTTTCAGGCGATGGTATTCGGGTGGATACCCAAAAAATTAAAGCATTTAAGAATTGGTCTAGACCCAACTCTCCAACGAAAGTAAGAAGCTTCTTGGGTTTAGCAGGCTACTATCGTAGATTTGTTAAGGGCTTCCCTTCTTGTCAGCACCATTAACAAAGCTAACTTAGAAGAAAGCCAAATTTCATTGGCCTAAGGAATATGAAAAGCGTTTCCAAGAGCTGAAGACTAAATTGACTACAACATCAGTTTTGACTTTGCCCAATGAGACGGGAGTCTTTGTGATATACTATGATGAATCAAGAGTTGGATTGTGTTGTGTTCTTATATAGAGAGGGAAGATGATAGCTTATGCTACCAGACAACTTCACATCCATGAGAAGAACTATCCTACTCATGATCTCGAGTTGGCAGTGGTGGTATTCATACATAAGATCAAGAGTCACTACTTGTATAGAGTGTATGTGGATGGGTTTAATGACCATAAGAGTTTACAATACATGTTCAGTCATAAGGAGATCAACCTGTGGTAGAGGAGATGGTTGGATCGCTCAAGGATTATTATATGAGCATCCTTTACCACCTAGGTAAGTCTAACATTGTTGTTGATGCTCTTAGCAGGTTATTTATGGTTAGTACTGCCCATTTGGAGGAAGGGAAAAGAGAATTATCTAAAGAAGTTCATGGATTGGCTGGAGTAGTAGTGCAACTTGAGGAGAACAATGAAGGCGGGGTCAATGTTCAAAATGGGTTTGCTTTATACTTAGTGTCAGAAGTAAAGGAAAAGCAAGACCATAACCCTATCTTGTTCCAATTGAAAGAAGTGGTTCATAAGTAGAAGGTCATGGTTTTATCCAAAAGGAGAGATAGGGTGTTGATATATCAGAGTAGGTTAGGTGTGCCCGATGTTGATGGTGTTCCAGAGAGGGTCATGGCCGAATCTCATAGGTCAGGATATTCTATTCACCCCAGTTCAACCAAAATGTACCACAACTTGAGGGAAGTCTATTGGTGGAATAGAATGAATATAGACGTTATTGAATTTGTCTCTATGTCCCAATTGTCAACAAGTCAAGGTTGAGCATCAGAGACCTTGTTTCCTAGCCCAGAACAATGAAATTCTTGAGTGAAAGTAGTAGATGATCAACACGAATTTCATTATAGGTTTACCAAGATCTCGAAAGCAGCATGATTCGATAAGGGTGATTGTTGATAGGATGACTAAATTAGCCCACTTTTTGGCAGTTTATGCAACTAATACGGCTGAGGAGTATGCCCGACTATACATTCATGAGATTGTAAGGTTGCATGGGTTCCTTTCTCTATCATCTCGTACATAGGAGACTAATTCACCTCTCACTTCTGTAGATCTTTTCAGAAAGGATTGGACATGAAAATAAATCTGAGCACAACTTTTCACCCTCAAACATATGGACAGGAAGATCGCATCATTAAAACTTTAGAGGATATGTTGAGAGCATGTGTCATTGACTTCAAGGTTGATTGGGATGATCATCTATCATTGACTGAGTTTGCGTACAACAATAGCTATCATGCCAGCATTCAGATCTCCCCTTATGAGGCACTATACATGAGGAGATGTAGATCACTGATTGGTTACTTTGAGGCTGGTGAAGCTGAATTGATTGGACCTGATCTCGTCCACCAGACTATGGAGAAGGTGAAAATCATCCGAGAAAAGTTGAATACACCACATAGTCATCAAAAGTCATATATGTATAAATTTAAATTTTAGATATTTTAGCAGTTGGCAAGCCCTATAATAGTCAAAAATGTGACCAAGATCACATGTTTGAAATTAGATTCTCTAAAATTGTGCTTTAATTGTCTGATCTGGTTTTGGGCCAACTCGACTCAATTTTTACCATTTGTTTGAGCTGTAAGAAGAAACATCAAGATGAAAAAAAAATTAAAGCAATACAAAAGATAAGAATTACTAGTTTATATGGAGCTCTTCAATTTCTTCAGGTATATTAATTTTAAGATTTTTTTAATCTTTTTGTCGCCACCAGTTACGTATGTAAACTACTCTATACGTGACATGTGATTTGCTATGTGAGATGATTTTCTAGTATTCCATAATTTTTCTTAGTTTATATTTTTCTAATAAGATATCTTCATTTTCTATACATGTTATATCTGAAAAAAATATTTTCTTTGATTCAAATTTTATAAAATAAGAGATCTCAATTCTTTGTTTTGTGCTTCTACAAGCGCATTTTGAATCTTATATATGTGTAGATATTATTACTTTAGGTCTATTTATTTTTAATATTTTTATTTTTTTTTGAACCATATGAAATTTATTGATGGACTTATGACATCTTTAATGTGTTGCAACTTTCTATTTGAGACTCTGGAGAAATGACATAATAGAAGTGAATCTAGAATTTTAAGCAAGTTTGAGAGAAAATTTTTTTCAAGGCTTTTAGAAAATACTTATTAAATTTATATCCTTTTTATAATTAGGAGATTTTAGTTTTACATTTAAAAGATCTTTATTTTTATACATAAGAAATCTTGAAAAAGTCATTTTTATCTGTTCAAATTGTAAAAAAAGTAAGAGATCTCATTTTCATATAAATTCTACAATCTTCATTTGTAAGAGTGGGTATAAATTTTGAGAGACATGGTTTTCTAGCCCTAAAAATTCCTTTCAGTTTAATGATCTTTTTTATTAGAGATTTGTAGTTTTATATATTAAAAAAATATGAAAACACCATCTTTAAAAAAGAGATAAAAGACGAGATACCCCATTTCCTTCTAAGAGAATTTAGTAGGACTCTCATAAAGGTATGATCAACCATTGATAAAAAAATATGTTTATCGGGAATCGTACTCTTTAGTAGTGTCTTTATATCAATTTATGTGACATAATTTGAACTTCGAGAGTCAAATTTTAAATTCTAATAGTAATGAAGTGTATATGTATGTCTGGTTTTATGAAACTTTTTGTGTGTTTTTTTTGTTCTATTTCATGAAGCAATAGACTCCAAAGACGAGCTTCAAAAATCTATTGTAGTTGAGAAATCCTCAAAATTGTAGAGTCAAAAAATCCACCAACCTAGCGGGTGAAAGTTCTGTTGTCTTGACGCATATTGTATTTATTTATGTGACACACCATGATGCCACAGACTCATCTAGTTATGAGGAGGATAAACTTCAAGAAGAGAAGTGCAAGCAATGTAAAAGGATATTTAAGGAAATAGTCATCAAAAATGGAAAGACCAAGATCATTTCAAAGTGGATTTTGTCCTAAGAGAAGAAAGATACAAAGGTGATCCATCAAAATGCATAGAATTACAGGGGAGTTAGACTGCGACAATGGGGAAGATGGGCAATAGAGATTCGATATGGTAGAAATAAAAGACGTTGGTTGGGTACTTTTGACACTACTGTAGAAGCTGCTTTAGCCTATGACAAAATATCCATTGAAATAAAAGGTGCTAATTCTTTGACAAACATTCTCGAGCCACCACCAAAGAAAAATGATCCTATCAAGGCCATGCCACCACTAAGAGAGGCAAAAGGCAAATCCATAATTTAATTAAACTTGGTTCATTCAACATCCCATAGGTTTATTTACTGCACCTTTAATATTATGAGCTCAAGGGTTATATTTTAAGCAATTAGACAACATAATCGTAAATAAGAAGGTTCTGTTATGTGGAAAAGGCAACAGTTAGCCCCATATGTTCTTCCCCCTTTTTAGTAAAAGTATTTAGCAATTGCATATGGCTTCTTATTCTTTTGAAGGTATTTTACTATTTATTACTTCATTTTTATTATTTCTTGATATTTTACAGTCATTTTTTACTTATGGAAATTTCCTTTGCCTAATAACTTTTATTTTGAGCCATGGGTCATTAAAACAATCTCTCTACTCCATAGAGGAGTAAGGTTTGCGTACATTTTATTAGTCTGCCGAAGCTCCCTTATGGATCTACACTATATATATTGTTCATGTTAAAATAATTATTTGGAGGAATATGAATAGCTTTGATTCATATAATTGATTCCAACATGTTTGTATTAACCTACAGTTTATTTATTTGTATTCCTTGTTCAGATTATCAAAAAACATCATCTTAAAAATGCTACTTTTACTAGATAATAGAAAAAGGTTTAGACAATATATTCCCCATCTGACTCAGCTGTTCAATATAGTTTAACATATACAGCAAAACAAGTAATTCAAAGATTTATTGAAATTGTTCTTTCGCAAACTTTTTGAAAAGCTACAATTTACATGAAACTAGTTCCTTGCTCGCTTAAGATGTGGGAGAATGAAATTCAAATTATATCATAGTTATTTATCATGTTGTTTTATATATACTAAACATGTATTGTTACTTATTTTCTTCATTAAATAAATCAGTTACATGATTAGGTCAAATTTGCACACTTCTCACAAAATGTAAAATCTTACTTAAAATGGACTAAGGCGATACAATTTTCTGTTTCAAATTAACAATAATTTATGTTTCTATAAATTTCAAACATGATTAGTGAATGGAGATGCCCTTATAATGTCTATACCAACCGTTGATGGTGGATCCCCATAAAGAATTGACAGGCTTCTAATCTGACATGCTTTTGAAGAACAAGTCATACAAATATGGAAAGCAAGATCAAAGTGAGATAGCTCCTTTGTCCAATTTGATGTGGCACTGTTTAAATTGATACAAAGTTTAAGAAAAAAAAGAATTTTAAAACTTGTGATATAAAACAATCATTAGATATTTCAGCAGTAGGGTCCGCATCTGTCGGTTCAATTTAGTTTTATGCATTATTGGTTCGATTTATCAGTTTTTGGTTTTTAAATATGCTAAACATATAAGAAACCAATAAAATAATTTTTATCAATTTTTGGAATGTTGATTTTAAGTCTTAACAGTTCGATATTCAATTTACCCGATAAGAATAATAGTGAGAATTTGTATTAATAAAAAGCAAATAGAGTACGAACACTATGTTTTGAAACATGCAAAAGTTATATTTAGTTAATTATAAGCTAAAGTACTGAAGTGGATAACTAATCACTTAAATATTTTAAAGATTAAAATATTAAAATATTATTATAGTGTCCTATTACTATTAAACTAGAGAAATAACTCGTGTTTTGCACGATTATAGAATAAATTCAAATATAGCTAAATATTTGATGTTTACAATTTTGATGAAACAAAATTGGTAGTTACTCTATATTGTGCTTCAACTTAAGCATATTAAAGCAAAGAGAAAGTAAATTTAAAAGTCAGGTAGTTAATATAAAGGAGACAAAGTGATTAAAAACAACGCTATTTATATACTATTTTTAAGAATGGACATACTATAACAATTTCTTATTTTAAATATTTAAATTAAAAACACACCGTCACTTTACTAATGAAAGATTTTTTGTAACACCCCAATTTTTTTGGCTAAGATTGAGTCATCCTTAATATAATATAGGATTTTAATTGATAATTCTTAATGAGCAGAAATGTTAAAGTCAATTTCTTAGTGTTAGAATAGAATTGGAGATGATATAAGGTTGCAGTCCTAATGTAAGATTTTATAAAAATTAGATGGACCAACAACCTTTAGGTTGTATATACATTGTAGGATGAACTCCTAAGTATTTAAAGTGTATTAGATATGATTTAGAGTCATAAGAGATCTTTTACATCAAGCCAATTCCAAAGAATTTCTAGCAACTAAGTTTTCGCATGAGTCGATACAAAGGTCAACATCAAATGGCCATATTTCCTAAAGTATAATAAATTACGTGACCCATAATATATCTAATCGAAGATGATTGAATTAGCTTTCTAACATATCTAATTTCGCCTTCATCAGAGTTCAAAGTAGAAAGTTATGACCATTTTAGTGAGGGAGTGAAGAGTTGTCTAAACATCCACGCTTGGAGCACGTCACGGACCTGACGTGAACCCTTATTGAATAAGTTATAATATTTTTTTTTATTTTTCTTTTGAGGTACTTTTATCCTAAAACCTTTGGAGGTCTATTTAAAGTCTTAAAACGCATAGAACATCATTTTTTTATAATTAAAAATCCTCTGCTTCACTACTAAACATAAACACTCGAGAATCATCAAGAAAGTCATCAAGTTAGGATTAGTCTTCAAGATTCATTCTCAACGTAAGTCATCCTTCATGAATTTTAATCTAACAAACCCAGATTTATTTATCTATTGATGAATCCCTAATAGAATCTTAAATCATAACATAGGGTTTCAAGAAGACAGATTCAAGAATCCAAAGAAAGGATTTCTTGATTCTTCGTTTTCAAGAATGTAGGGTTCTTCATCAAGAACTCTAAAGATTCTAAGTCAATAACTTAGGAATCAAAGAGATTTCATTCAACCAAAGCCCTTCCAAGTTCTTTCACTTTAAAAGAATTATCAAGATCGTAAGCAAGTTAATACTCGTCAAATTTCAATTGTAATATTAACTTTTTAGGTATGTAAGGCTACCCGTAGCATTGGGGTGAGTTCATCAATGCACCCCACATGTTTATTCTCCATAATTGAGTTCATTAATTCCTCTTCCATTGAGTTAGATACATTTATGCAATGAGATTATAATTATTACTATCTCTTATATTATTGAAATTTTCATTCGTGGATACTTTCCCATGACC
>JAOTQJ010046059.1:0-14809 GCA_025642045.1 Solanum sejunctum
TTGCCCCCTCCCCCCACTTCCCCCCAAAAAAGTAAAATTAATTTTTAATTTTTTTGATAAAATATTTTGAAAATATTAATTTTTTACTCCACGCCTATGCCACATCCACCAGAAGCCAACCTCCACACCCACACCCACACCCGGTCCCCCGTACAAAACAAAAGTTAAAAATTTATTTTTATAAAAATTTAAATTTTAAAAATTTTAAATTTTTATTCCATCCCCATGCCTGCCCCCAATACAAAAAAATATAAAAATTATTTTTTTAAAAAAATTAAATTTTAAAAATTTTAATTTTCTTCCCCAATGCCTCCCCCTGGCATCCCCGCAACCACCCACCTTCCCCTCCCCACCAATACAAAAAAAATTTAAAATTTTATTTTTAAAAAATTCAAATTTTAAAATTTTTAATTTTTTATTCCACCCTAGATGCCCATCCCAACCTAAATAAAGCATTTAAATATTTATTTTTAAAAAATATTTTAAATTATGCAAATATTTTCATTTCAGAAATTATTTTCCTACACATTTGTTTCTACTCTCTAGCTAAAAAAAGAATTTTTTTTCTAAAAAATAATTTTATTCATTAACCAAATAATAAAAAATATTTTTCAAAAAATATTTTTCGCTCACCAACCAAACATAAGAAAATGAGTTAAAAATCAACTCATTTTCCAGGAAAATATATTTTCCTCCATAACAAACACACCCTTAATTAAAACAATTTGATATAAACAAATTTCATCTTACACATGAGTCATAGAATTATGAAAGTAATTGAACCTTTAAACTTAAGGAAGAAAAACAACAACAAACTAATCAAAATACATACAAAAATTAATTACATAGGCTCAAGTTCTAGCTACACTCTTGTTGATAACTAAAAAAAATGATATCATTATTAAAGAATGTTACGAAATAATGTACAAGGATTTAGTTGATATATCCTTTTTCACATAACTGAACTGAAATATTGTTAGAAATATAAGCACATCAAAAACTATACATGATATAATTTAGGAGAGAAACTGTGTGATGAAAGAAACTAATGACCTTTAAATAGCTGACACCATGAAAAATTATTTAGAAATCTATAATTAAGAAATTGGTGAGGTGTTAAACTATATGAAATTGATATAGTTTAGACCTTCATAAAAGTTAAAACATGACAATAACAAAATATACTTCATGTCAAGAACACCATAACTCAAAGTGTGATAAAAGATATAGACATGATTCTGATAAAGAAAAACACGAAAACAATAGAATTAGATCATAGTAAGAAAAAAATATCTTATGTATAAAATAATCATATATTTTGTGTTAAAAATTCTTATATTTTTGCTATAAAGATAATTTGTAATTTTTTAAAACAAAAATAGTGTAATAAAAAGCAAATGGTAAAAAAGATGATTTTGTCTAAAGAGAAGTCTTATAATAAAGGGTAAAAAGGTCATACAATATTTTTATAGGGTTTGCTTTTTTAATACAGCATAAATATAAATTAATTCTTGAAAATATGAAATATAAATGGTTGTTTCTATGGATGAAATCTCTTGAATTGACATCTTTTCCATATAAAGACATCTTGAAGCAATTATAGATCATACAAGCTTTCTAAATTTTCTTACTTTTTCACTACTCTATTATTACTAAGCATTCTAATTCTTAGTGTTTTATTGTGTAAGAAGAAAAAGAGAGATGAGAAAATCATTGTTGGTGAGGACTTGTATCAAAAGAAAATGAGTCACAAAATTATGAGTGTAGGATCAGTTTCTATAAAAAAAACCATGTAATTGAAATAAATTTAAAAGTTTGCAAGCCCAGGAGACTATTAAAATCCATTTTGAATCCCAATAAGTACAAAAAATCAAGTATTGAATTTCATTTTATGAACTTTATTTATTGTCCGATTAACTGTCTTAATTTTGTTAGTCAACTAAAGGAAAATGAAAAAAATTCAATTTTCCCCTTCTTGCACTTTCTATTGGTATCAGAGCAGGTCTCAAAAGTTCTTTGCTTACTCGTAGGTGAGAAAAAATCATGACTCAACAAAATCTTGGGGCGTTGTTTCAAGAAGGAACTTCTCAAACTAGACCTCCATACATCAATGAGAAATATTTTTTTTATTAAAAAATATGAATGACAACGTTCATAAAGTCATATGACGTGAAAGTGTAGAGAGTGAACAATATTGTTGATATTCTTTTCCTTGTCTCTAAAAGTATTAATGAAAGTCAATCATCAACAACACCTAATTTAAAAAACTACACTGATGCACAAATAAAAATTATCCAAGTAATTTCAAAGCCAATGATGTTAAAGATTTTCAATTGTGAAATTGCTAATAAATATGAGATAAATTGAAAATCACATATGAAGGAACTGACAAACTTAAAAAAATTCATAGTTAACTTTCTAGTGTATGAGTATGAACTATTTCATAAAAAAGAAGGGAAAACTGTTTCTAATGACCTTGATGGTCATTTCTAGAAATTTTACCTAAATTACTATTTTACCCTTCTTGAAAGTAGATCTAAGTCATTTTTGATTGAGTTTAAAAGTTGAATTTCAAAAATCTCATGAAAAGTTAAAAATTTGCTAAAGAAAGAGTTTTTAAAGGCTAAGTTTGAAATTTTTGAGTTTTGAAGTCATTTTGAATTTTGAGTGCGAGAATTCAATTCTGTCGATTCCATCAACTTCGTAAGACATAATCTGGGGTAGGAGAACTTACAGAAATAAATTTGGAGTAACAATAAAAATTTTGGACCCAAAGTTGTAATTTTTAGTTGAATTTGGATCCTAGTTTGAATTTGGTCAACATTTGGAGTTCGAAAGCTCTAATCGAAATTTTGACGGTTGTAGTGGTTTTGAATGATGAAACTAATACCAGAAATCTCATTGGAATTTCTAGAGTTTCTGAAGTTATTTTGAGTATTTGAGTTTTTAACTAGTTTTAACAAGCTTTTTCAGGTTTCGAGTCGAGGAGACCTTAGAATCAAATTATGACAGTTCCATTAAGTTTAGAACGTCGTTCTGGTAGGGGAACATGTTTGATTCGTGTATTTTGGGTTCTAAATAAACCCCAAGGGTCCGTTTTAAGTTTCAATTTAGGTGGTTTTTGCTAAATCTGATATAGTCTATTTTGTTCTTCGTATTCGCGGGATTAGAGCCCTTGTCCACGAAGGTCAAACCTCTATGGACTCAGCATTCGCAAGGCCTCTATCCACGTTCATAGAGGTCTTGTTGGGTGAACTTTGTATTCGCGGACCCCTTATCCTCATTCCTGGAGTTATGTGAGGCATTGAGCTTCGCGTTGGCGGATATCCATCTGCATTCACAGAGTATAATTTTTGCCTGAATTGGTTTTATATTTTAAAGATACAATCTTGCCATTTTTAACAATTTTTAATACTCCAAGCTCAATTTTAGAGGATTTCTTCAAGGTTTTAAGGCTAGACTATTGGTATTAATATTTACTCCATTTCTTCATTTTTCATTAAGTAATTTGTGATTTTAACTTGACATTGGAGACTTTTAATGAGAGAAATTGGAGTTCTTCCAGTTTTGAAATTTTTATTGAAAAATTGAGATTTTTCATTTACTTTAACTCCATATTTGAAATGATTTTTGTTAGGACCCGTAACGTAAGTTAAACCCTGAACATCCTTAATTGGTTCGATTTAATAAAGTTTGAGACCGGATTTTTTTGTGTTTTCGATTATTTGATGCTTCAAACTCGGTATATTGAAGCCCCTAAGTAGCGTGGTGGCGTTAGTTGATCAAGAAAACGTGTAGTTTAGCGGCTACGAAGGATTTGGGGGTAGTAAAGGATTGAGAGGTATGTTGATTTTTATCCTTATTTATGTTAATTAAAGGTTGTGAAGGTGATAGGAATGTGTTAAAATGAAGGTAAAACGCAAAAATAGGATTGGTTGTTAACGAAATTACGAATGACGAATTTGTGGTCGAATTGGGAATGGAGTTTGTATATGGTTGTATATTGAATTGTTGTCATGATATGGTAATGTCTGGTACTGTTGGGTTCGCTTTTTGCAGGTGGGGTTGGTTAGAAAAACAGAGGAAATTCTGTTGAAATTTCGTGAAATTCCTTAGCTGTCTTGAATGGAAATTCGGTATAGTGTATGTCTGGGTGCCCTATCAGCACCAATCGCGGCCCCTGGGTTGGGTCGTGACAGTTTTCACCGTTAAAATCCTTATTACATAAGGAATGTTTTCGTGTATTAATTTTCAAAATCCAAGCACATTTTTTGGCATGAAAATTTTGATCATTTTGCCTGTTTCACCCAAATTTCTTGATTTTCATTTCATTGGCTTTGTATTGAGATTGTTAATCAGTATTTGATTAGATTGTGATGTGTCTAGTGCTAAATCAAGGGAAAAAACTCCGATTGTTGCTTGATTTAGCTTTTGATTGAGGCAAGTGTATTTCTAAACTTTGTAAGCTTACTTGAACGTTATATTTTCTTTATTATGACTTAGAATGATTGGTTATTTGTTGTTTATTGGGTTGTACCTGATGAATTGTTAGAACTGGTCAATTGTGAATTTTATCTATGACCTTAAAGTGAAATATTGAGATTGATACTTGTTGACTTGTGTTTTGATATTGAGAATCTCTTTGTGATATGAGAATGTGGACTGCAGATCTTATTATGGTTGATTATTGTTAAAATTGGAGATATTGTTCTTGAGTTTCACTTGTGGGTTAGAGAGTTGACTATAGGCTTGGAATGGATTTGTCATTATGCCCTGTTATGATGAAACTTGACTTGAAGTGATCTATATATATTGTGAAGTGGACTCTTGCATGTACTCATCATTATTGCATTATATATATATATGTTCTTGATAGGCATTTGACTGAACACCACTAATGAAACATTGATGAAAAATAAGGGACGGGCCACATGAGCCGTGGCATGAAATTCAAATAGGTAATAAGGGATGGGATACACGAGCTATGACATATGACATTGATTATATTAGGGTTGCGCCTCACGTTCTGGGGTAGGTATATGGACAAATATGTTCCCCATAGATTCTGGACTGGTTATATCAAAAGACATACATCACAATTTTCTTGCATTGCATTTTATCATTTCATTTCATATCATTTCACCATATATCATATCATTCTATCTTTTGGTTATGACTTGATTAGTATTTCAAATTCGATAATGAGATGATTATGCTTGGACTGTAATGGTTGAGTACTTGAAACTTATCTGATGATATCTATTGTATGAATACGTTGTATATGGAGGCATTAAGGATTTTCTGATCTATATTCTTTGGCAACTATTGAGAATAATTGATGAATAGCTATATTTATATATTATTGTTATGGTGGATCTTTTTTTAGTATAGATATGCAATTCAGCGGTATGTGATTTATAATGGAAGGATATATTATTCTGTATGCTTTACTTGTCCATACATCCTTTTATTGAGTGCTTGTTATTTTGGTGCTTACCTTTACTTCTACATGTGTGTGTATGTTGTGATTGCGATTCCACCAAAGTTAGCTTCCTTCTATATTGACGGAGCTTCTAGATATCCGAGAGGTAACAATTTGTCTGTTTTGGTAGACTCTCGTAGTCCTTTGAATATGTCTTATGTTCTATTTGAGGACTGAGACTCAGACTTATATTTTCTTTCTATTTTATTATATATTTGGGACTTGTACATGTGACACTAGTTATAGGATGGTGTATAGACATGGTATTCTAGTGCTGTCCTATCTTTAGACTTTATTTCATTCGCTTTGAGCTATTTATATATTGAATTGAGCACATCTGGGCTTACTTGCCTTGGTAGATTAGGCAAGTACCATCACACCTATTTTTGGGCCGTGAGAATGTGGTATCAGAGGCTCAGGTTCATAGGTCTCACATGTGTACAACCCTAGTCGAGTAGAGTCTTAAGAATCGGTGTGAGGATGTTTGTTACTTATCTTTGAGAGGCTACGAAGACTGTAAGGAAATTTCCTTTTGTTCTTTAATTTCAAATCTTATTTTGCGTAGTTGTTTGAGGTTGCTGAGTGTTGTGTATTGTTTTGGTAGATGGCCACGACCAAATCTTTATCTATGTGTAGAGATGAGAAGACAACACATGAGACTATTATTGAGGCCCCAGCTCAGGTAGAGGTAGAGGTAGAGCTAGAGGATATGGTAGGGACTGAGGTTGTGCCCTAGTGCAGATCCCGTAAAAGATTATGATAAAGGTATCTCACTTGAGCCTCCATTCAAGCTTAGGCAGCACTAGGATCCTCTAGAGGTTGCGGATCCTATAATTCTTCTAGGCCTACTTGATAGGATGATAGGCATGCTTGATACTATTACTCGAGGTGTACAATAAGGATTGGGTAAAGGTGAGATTCCTCCTCCTCAGGTGCCAAAGTAGAATTCTGATTTTGATGATCATGTGGCATATCATTCAACTTTGGTGGGTCGGCCACCTTATATGCCTCAGCATGTGTCAGTTGATACACTAGCTCAGATGGTTCCTCCAGCTTCGGTTTCCCATGAGTCGATATTAGCATAGGATGATTAGTAAAGATTGAGCAGTTTTAGAAGATAAAACCACTCCAGTTCAAGGGTGGTAAGGGAAAGGATGCCTACGAGTTCCTTACATTGAGTTATGAGATGTTGGAGGCCGTGGGCCTAGTGGATTTATGTAGGGTTAGATTTATTGCTATACAATTGAAAAGATTCACTTGGGAGTGGTGGTGGTCTTATATGCTCTTATGGCTAGTATGGTCCCCACCAGTCAAGTGGGAGGTTTTCGCAGAGGCTTTTCGGGAGAGGTTCATTGCCTAGAGTGTAAGAGAGGAGAGAAGGTCTAGATTTGAGACTTTGACCAGGGCATGACCCTAGCCAAGTATGAGGCTAGATTATACCAATTGTCTCGGCATCCTTCATCATTGATACCTACTGAGGCAGAAAGAGTTCGAAAGTTTGTGAAGAGGTTGATATTCTCCATTCGCTTTTATGTGCTGAAGTCTGCAAGAGAGGGTGCTTCATCCAGACTATAAAGGGTATTGCCAAGGGGATAGAGATGCTATTGAGAGAGGAGTTTAGGGATCCCAAAAGGGTCCAATCTTTAAGTTACTTCACTAGTAGCTCATTCAGCGGTGAAGGATTTCATAGGGCAGGTGGTACCATTCAACACTGAGGTCCAGTTCATACATCCTTGCCAACTTCGGAGGGAGGTCAGGGTCCTCATATTTCTTATAGTCATAGTCATAGCTAGGGACCATTTAACCATTAGTAGAGACCTGTGGGCTGAGGTGGTTAGAACATTCCCCTTTCATCTTCTCAATCCTTTTTAGGCCCGAGGTTATTTTATGGGTGTGGTGCTCCAGATGATGTGCTTAAATTTAGCCCCTACGAGACTCATGCGAGGCCATACTACTCTTATTCAGCATCACCAGTCAAAGATCATGTTCTTCTATTTAGAGATACAACCTTTCAGGTGAGGGTAATATTAGATGTCAGCTCGACAGAGGTAGACATACTTCGGGTAGTGGTACAAGGGATGTAGTAGGATGGCAGGGTGGTAGAGGTACCTCTTAGGCAGTTGAATAGAGGTGGACATTTCTATGCTGTTCTTGGTAGTCTCGAGGCTGAGGTATCAAATGCTGTTATTATATGTATTGTACCAGTCTATCTTATGCCTTTATTGGTATTATTTGATCTTTGATCCACATATTCTTATGTATTTTCATATTTCTCTACTAATTTTAATCTAATATGTGAGCATATGCCTGTGCCTATGCATGTGTGTACCTTAGTAGGCGGTCTTAATGGTGGATTGGGTGTACCGATCTTGTCTATTCTTGTTAAAGGATTATGATACCTAGGTTGATATGATTATTCATAATATGATTGAATTTGATGTTATGTTGGGGATAGATAGGATTTCTCTTCATCAGGATATATATGATTGTTATGTTAAGACCGTGCATTAATTATTCTGGGTAGATAGAGTATTGTATTGTAATACCCCTCAATGTAGGCCGAAAAGACCCTATGATGTATTTCTTGAATATCTTAAAACTCGTACATTATTTTATAAATTTGACTTTGTATTCTTTTTTAGGAGGTAAAATTATCTAGAAGACGGGTCACCTTTGATTTTTCAGTCACACATATCAAAAAATAATTTTTTTAGTGAAATTGCGCAAACTAGTAGGGTGCGCGTGTAAGGATCCAAACTTGGTATGACCTTAATGGAGCTTGGAAATTTGGTTCCAGAAAGTTTTGGACTAAGGTGACACTTTTGGGAAGACTTCACGGTCCATGTGAGGGTATACGAACCGTGTGGAGGTTCCTTAAAGTGGCTCTTGGCCTTGTGTGGGGTGTGTTGGCTTTAATGTGGAGTTTGAGAGCAAGGCATACCACACATGGATCCTACACAGTCCATGTGGACCGTATAGGTAGCCTTGGCCTTGAAAACCCATATTATTGCCAAGGAATTTCAAACATGGACCCTCTTACGGACTAAAAAGTCCTTCACAACCCATAAAGCCTTCAATATGAGCATCAGAATGAAAATTTTCTAAAGTATTAGATCACCGTCTCAAAATATTTTCTTTGAATAATTTTTCTAAGTGAAGCTTCATGGAGGAGGTACACGGTCTGTATACCTTGGCACAGGTCGTGAAACCCTCTATATGGATGACGACGTGCAATATTTTCTAAGTATAGAATTACCATCTTGGACTTTCATCAACAAGAATTTTTCTAAGTGTCGGATCAGGGAGGAGTATATGGTCTGATATCCTATCATAGGTTGTACACCCTCCTCTGAGACCCCTGGCAATAGTTTTTCTACTCGTTTCATTAATGGCGTTTTCATAATTATGGTTTCTCCTAAGGGTCTTTTGTGACTTTCTATGCTATCTAAAGAAATTCAAATGAACTATACTCTACTTTTCTCATTCAAATTCACCCTTATACTTCAAATTATTTGAACTCACTCTTAAGAACTCTCTCGAAGACTCTAATGGAGAATTACCTTGGGATTCAAGGAAGGACTTCAATCTTCATCAAATTCTACTTACTCCTTCTTGGTGAACTTAGGTATGTGGGAATGATTCTTGGTCCCTTTCAACCAAGAAAACCCAAATTCTTTACACTTGACTTATGGAATTTTGCTTACTTTAAATGTGAGTTTTTCAGATTATTGTGTACTAAATTCAATTGAAGTATGAGCTATGCTTTATTATTGATTTTAAATTGATTTAAGCCCTAATATATTAGATTGCATTGATATTATGAAGATTTCAATATGCATTTTCCTTTAAAGTTTGATCCAAGCATGGGTGATCTATATTATGATTTAAATGTGGATTTAATTATGGATTTACTTAAATTTCCTATTGAATTGATGATTTTAGATTGAGTCTTAATTGCCATGCTATTCTCATCTCATTCATAGCATATGCATTCATGAGTATTCGATTTTATGAAGATTATGAAGTGGGTTTAGCCCAACTATGTATATGTATATGATTTTAATAAAAATATGGTTATGACATGTCACGACCCAGACATAGGGTCTACGAGTGACATGGCGAAGAGGAACCCAAAAGTCCCCAACAAGCCTTGTAGCATCTATTCACACATCATCAGTTTGGAAGAGTGCATAAAATGGTAAACACACAATTCCAATGGAAGGGAAAGTAGGATTCGCGCTATGGGGACATCATAGGGAAGAAATTAACATGAATCCACGTAACACATAGCACATAAAGACTAAAGGACAGGTAAGTATAACTCACTCTATGGGGGCAATACGGAACTTAGGATCTTCCATATCATAGCATGAATACATTACATAATCTCATAATCAATCCATAATAGCATAACCATTAAATAACCATATCCATAAGCAAAAACCTTCAAATACCACACTTAGCATATAAAAGTAAAAGAGTACACAAGATGTCCAACAGTGCCTCAAGTCTAATGATAGGATGGGGGCCAATACATTTCCTGGGCTCACCCTCAAAGTAAATAACATAGCAAAAGCACAATAGGGAGAGGACAGGTGGCTTGTCTTTGGAAGATAAGACTCACCATAACAAGTAAAACTCAAGATCCAAGCTAGAGGTTGTACGGTGGCTGAACATAGTCCTAGGTCCCTACATGGTGAGATCATATAGGCAAAGGTATGCATTAGTACATTTGAATGTACTGAGTATGAGGGCATGCAATATATATGACTTACCAAACCTGCATTCAATGTTAGATGACAAGAGCACATAATATAAAAAGAGATATATAGCAAGAGATATAGTATACAATATGTTATGAAACTAATGATGCATGAAATGCACAAATGCTCATATATAATGGGAATGGGACCATAACCGACATCTCAAACTCATTGAGCTATTACATGAATTTGCCTGATGTTGACCTCCCATCGGGTCAGAGAAGATTACTTGCCAAAGGTAATCTACACCACACCTTATGACCCAGTCGTTTCGTGTGTGATAGCCACCTTCCTTATGACCCGGTCATTTCAGAAGGATTTCCATTATCATTTTATATCATATCAATAAATAAATAACCATCCCTTATGATTCAGTTATTTCAGTGATGGCTACCATTTCTATGCTAACACATAGTTTAAGGAGTGGAGAGGACCCTTGGGGATAGCCTTGATGCCCCCAATTCATCAGTGCTAAGTCAAACATCCCACGAGAACACTTATATATATATACATGATTTCAAATGAGGCAAGTCATTTTGATTCATGTTAATGCACATTTAGGTTTAAACACCAAATATTTCTCATAATCATTCATTCATAGGCTAAAAAGCTAAATCATAGTTCAATATCATATTTCTCATGCATAGGAATAGCCCATTCATTAAACAATATGGTGCAAGCACCCAATATGCTCAAAGAGCCAATCACAAATAGACATTTATGTGATCACATTCTTATCATAGCCAATATGTGAGCTTAACTCACTGAAATCATTTCATAAAAACATATGTGAGCTTAATCTACCGGTAATTTCATAAATCCAATGCTCATGAATGTATATGCTATGAATGACATGAGAATAACATGGGTAATAAGACTCAAACTCAAATCAATAATACATTATGAAATTTAAGTAAATATATAAGTAAAATTCACATTTAAAACATAATATAGATTACCCATTCACAAATAAAGCTTTAAAGGGGACATGCACATTCATAACTTGATAACTTCAATGCATTTCATCATATTAGAGCATAAATCAACTTAAAATCATAAATAATAGCCCATACATCAATTGAATTTAATAAATTATAATATTGAAAATCCATATTTAAAGTAAACTAAAATTCATGAAAATCACTTGTAAAGAGTTTGGGTCTTCTGGGTTGAAAGGGACAAAGAATCAACCTACATATCTTAGCTAATAGAAAAGATTCAAGAAGAGTTTTAGTGAAGAAAGAGTCGTTCCTTGATCCCCAAGCTTAAGACCCACAAGAGTTCTTTAAAGAGACTTAGAGAGTGGTTTGAGAGAATTTCAAATGTGAGAAATGAATTTGAATGATAGGAATAAAGTTTAGGTCATTAGGAAGTCTTTAGGTAGCACAGGAAGTCATAAGAGACCCTAAGAATAAACTATAATTACGAAGATGCCATTCATGAAATGACTTGAGAAATTGAATAACGTCATCTCAAAGGAGGCTACACAGTCCATGACATATCACACGAACCGTATATTGGTGCGTGAACCAACACTTAGAAAAAATACACTTGCTGAAGGCCCAAAATAGTAATCCCATACTTAGATTTTTTTGATGAAATCATCCTCGCGGGAGACTACATGGGCTGTGGCACCGCCCGTACCTCCCCCGCCCCCATGCCTCCAAAAACTTTTCACGACAAAGTTATGATACGGTGATTCCATACTTACAAAACTTTAACTCCGGAAGACATACAGGTGGCCACACAGCCCATGTCACTTCACATGGATCGTGTACTTGGCCGTGTCACTATACTTAGTCCCAAAATTGTGAGATTTCAAGCCAAGGCCACCACACGGCCCACCATAAGGTTTGTGAAATGTGACACGGACTGTGAGCGATCCAAGTATGGTGTACCTTGGTTTAAAACTCCACTCCTAAGGTTGAACACTCCTCCATAGGCTAAGGGTCACTTTATAGGGGCTCCAAACGGGCAGTGTGATTTCACACAGGCCGTGAGGGCTCCCATGGAGCATCACCTTGGTCTAAAACTTCCCGAAACCAAAATTTTCAAGCTCCAATGAAGTTTTACAACATCCAGCTCCATACATGACAAGAGTGTGATCACATAAATGTCAATGATATTTGATCTTTGACCATATTAGGTGTTTACACCTCATTGGAAATTATGAATGGGCTACTCCTACGCATGAAAAATATGATTTGCAATGTTATTTGGCCTTTGAGCTCAAATATGAATTATTATGAATGCTGTTTGGCTTTTATGCACAAGTATACATTGAAATGATTTGGAATGACTTGCATCTCTTTTGAAAAATATATATACGTATGTGCATTCTCATAGGATGATGAATTAGCACCGATGAGATTGGAGGCGTCAGGGCTATCACCAGGGGTCCTCTTCCTTTCTCTTGAACTATTCAAAAATGACTAAAATCATAACGTTGGTCCTAAAAAACTCATTTTAGCTCCAAATTTAGTTCTGTAACTTCCTATAGTCTAGTTTCAACATTTCAAAGCTAATACAACTGACAGATCCCTGATCCAACCATCGAAACTCAGAGTGACACAAAAACTCAATTTTTCAACAACTTAAGTTTTCAAAAACACCAAAACTCATATTTTCAACTTTTAAAACATTAAACTCCACAAATAATACCAAAAATGACCAACTAGGTTATCATTCTCCACTAAAAAGAATGTTCTTCCTCGAACATAATGAAAAGAGGATTACCTGAAGCCTTAAAAAAGGATGGGATATCTAGCCTGCATGTCAGACTCCAACTCCCAAGTGACCTCGTCAACAGAATGGTGCTGCCACTGAACCATCATAAAAGGTATATCTTTGGATCTCAATCTCTAGACCTGCTTGTCTAATATAGCTATAGGTTCCTATTCAAAGGACAAATCTGGACCTCCACATAATAGGAAATCACGTAAGACTCATCTGGAATGTACTGGCGGAGCATAGAAACATGAAAAACAAGATGAACAGATGATAGTCTCGGTGGTAAAGCCAACTCATAAGCTACCTCACCAAAACTCCAAATCTCAAATAGGAAAATGAATCTGGGAATAAGCTTGTCCATCTTCACAAATCTCATACCCCTCTATGGGTGAGACTTTTATCCAAACACTGTCACCAACGGAGAACTCAAGAAGCCTAACCCTCCTATTAGTATAACCCTTTTGGAGACTCTAGGTTGTCAGGAGTCTACTCTGAATCAGTCGGACCTAGTCCATGGCATCCTAAAGCAAGTCAACACTCAATATCTCCGCTGAACCTAAATCAAGCAATTGATTTATGATCTACACCTTTGACCATACAAAGCCTCAAATTGTGCCATCTGGATATTAGAATGGTAACTATTGTTATATGCCAACTCTACGAATGATAGGTGATGGTCCCATCAAGCGACAAAATCAATAACATAGGCTCTAATTATGTCCTCTAACACTTGAATGATGTGCTCTAACTAACCATCAGTCTGAGAGTGAAAAGATGAATTCAAATCCACTCTAGTATCGAAACCATGCTGTAAAGCCCGCAAAAAGTGAGAAGTAAACAGATATCCTCTATCTGATACTATAGATACTACTAGCACCATACAATTCGACAATGTCACAGATATACAATCTAGCCAATTGCTCCACATTGTAGCTACTCTTCACCGGTATGAAGTGTGTCGACTTGGTCAATCAATCAACGACCAGCCAAACTAAACCAAACTTGCCCAAGGCCATGGGTCACTATCTCTCACTTACACTCGACAATGGGCATTCTTTGCATCGATCCACCAGGCTTTTGATTCAATACTTCACTTATTGTCAATTTAAACACTTGGCCAACTAGCTATGTCTCTCCTCTTGTCAAACCATCAGTAATACTGTTTAAGATCATGATACATCTTAGCCACACCCAGATGAATAGAATATCTAGCACAATGGGCCTCCTCTAATATTAATCTCACCCAATCCCCAATGTTAGGCACACAAACTCTACCATTAACCCTTAATACACCATCAACATCAATAATAGCCACCTTGTCTTCACCTCTCAACACTTTATCACAAATTTATCATAAATCATGCATAATATGGGGTCCTTGAAATAGTGAGCACATCTTTGATCAAGCAAAGAAGATCTAGAACCAACAAATTCCAAAATACTCTGAGGAGGGGAAATGTCCAAATAGACCATCTGCCTAGCAAGTGACTGAATCTCTAGGGCTAAAGGCTTCTCCTCATCCCTCAAGAATGTCAAACTCTCCATACTAGTAGCTTTCCAGCTCAAAGCATCTACCACTACATTGGCCTTCCCGAGGTGATAGAGAATAGAGATATCATAGCCCTTAAGAAACCCTAACAACCTACGCTATCTATTGTTTAGATGAGGATGCATAAAGATATATTTAAGACTCCAATGATCAGTAAAGATCTCAAAATGCACCTGATATAGATAATGTTGCCACAATTTCAACACAAATGCACCTTAAGCTATCTAGAAACATTTGCATCAATACACCACCCAAACCCATACCTGAAGCATCACAATATACCAT
>JAOTQJ010046080.1:0-14808 GCA_025642045.1 Solanum sejunctum
TCTTGTTGGTGGATTGGTAAAACCTCATCCCAGGTATGTAATACTAAACTAAAAGCATGAGATTGTTCTCTCATATACCCCCTATATGGTCATAGAAGAGTTGAAAGTGTAATGAGTCTACATACATAATTCTTGAATAGTTTCTTGAAGATTTTCTTGAAAATTATATTAATTACATGTATTTTCATACGTTAATGATCATCATAAGCTTATGTTTCATAAATCAAATATTTTCATGAGATATTTTCATAACCCTACATGATAATTTTGAAAGCATGCATGAATGAAGATAAGGATTGAGTTTAGCGCCTTGATTGAGAATGTTGATAGGGATTATGATTGTCAAAGTGAAAATAAGGATAGATTGATAGTATTTGATGGTCCATGAGTCTTTCCAAATAAACTCTAATGATTTGTCTATTCAATTGTTACCTAACGATTGTTCTAAGTCTTGAGCGATTGATTGAGATGTTAATTTATGAGATGATTAGAGTCTCTATGAGACTAATTGAAAGATAATACCTCCATGAGGCTGATTGAGGTAGTTTGATTGGATGGATTCTTTTATGAGCATTGAGTCATATGAGGAGTATCGAGCACTAAAAGAGAAAAAGTTAATCTGACTTGCACTCGTCTACTACGTAGCCAAGCATAGGTGAGGATTAGGATCATGACATTACATTATGTTGAGGTTTCCTCTAATTCGAAGTCCCTAAAATCAGAGGACTTATAGATTGCTGTCTCTACTTGGACTTGTCCATATAGTTTGGATTCATTGCCTACTTGAAAAGTACAAATGCATTAACACAATTCGTCCACGCGGCGACTGATGGAGTAAAAATATAGTTGCGCTCATTTTCAGAAGAATGAAACCCCAGTAGGCATGCTATGGCTTCTATTAGGTACAAGAGTTTACATGGAAAGGACTATACTTTTCATTGTTACAACAAAAGAAACTTTGAAAATGCTTATGCAATTTTTGTTGAACCTCTTTCATGTGAAAGTACTTGAGATATACCATCTAAACTCGTGGAACCAAAATTATTTCTACCAGATTTTAAGAGATAACTTGGAAGGCCACCTCTAGAACGGTGGAAATCATTCGGTGGAAATAAGTCTTAGATAGCGAAAGTGGCATGCGGCGTATGTAGTCAAGTGAGACATAATACAAGGACATGCTCTAGATATTCCCAAAAAAATTAGTGGTGTCATAAAGATTTGTTGCCTATTCTTTTGCCTGACAAAGAAAAAAATTATTTTGATAGACTATTTTGAACTTTTATTTTATTTTGGGATGATTTTTGATTATGACAAGAACTTAATAGATTTACAATTTGTGTTTTATTATGAAGTATCCTTAGTTAAGTGATACATATTTAGATGGAAAAAGGGACATACATGCCCCTTAACTTTCAAGAATATCTACATATACCCTCCGTTTAAAGTTCAGTCCTTTTGTGCCCTTGTCGTCCACCTATTGGTACTTCTATACCCTTTTTTCCATTATCTGCTTTGCTGGAATTATGTCTTCTCTTTAAATTCAAAAGTAGTTGCCATATTAACTTTAAAATTTCACATGACATTTACATACATTACACGAAATAAATAAACCTAAATATAACTCAGCCTGTGAATAATACTAACATAAAAGCTATCCCTTTTAGCTTATTCTCGAAGCCTTAATGAGATTCGCTTTTGTCAGTTATCCCATCATGCTATAACTATTATTCCATATAAGGAGAATAAGGTCTGTCGATTTTTGAAAGGGCTAGTTTTTCCTATAAGATAGTTGATATTTTAGGTATCTAGAGATGGAACTTCATTTCAATCAATTTTTAGTGCCACCATGAAGGCAGCGTTGATGTGGAGTGAGGAGTCTGAGGACCACAAAAGGGTCCGTACTTCAGGATAATACTAAGGTTCCTCATCAGGAAGTAGAGGTATAGCCAAAGGAGGAGATTCATTTCAGCATTGTAGGGTTTATGAGACTTTGCAGCTTCAGAGGGAGGACATGGCTCTCGTGACTCTTATAGTTCGGTCAGAGTTTATCTAGTTTAAATCAGATGCTTGGGGGCCAGGGAGACTACAACATCCCTTTTGCTCCCTCACAACAGTAGTCCACCCTTAAATCTGGTTATGGGTGTGGATCTCCTGATTATCTAATTCTACATTGCCATACATAGACTCATTTTGGGTCTCACTATTCGTACTCTGCAACATAGTTAACGATCCAACACTACTAGCCAGAGGTTCAACCCCATAGACTAAGGGCCGTGGCAAAGGTCAGACTAATAAAGGTAGACATATAAGTGGTGGAGGAGTAGGTGATATTACTTCTCATTTTCGTGGTAGAGGAGTAACTTCTACAAGTGGTAGTCAAGGTGTCTATTGTTATGCTTTACCAGGCAGGCCCAAAGCTGAGGCCTCTGATGCTGTGATTATAGGTATTTTCTTGATTTACCATCGCCCTATATCTATGTTATTTGATCCTAGCTTCACTTATTCTTATGTGTCTACATACTTCTCCTTAGGTTTTGACTTGCCATGCGACACTATATCTATGCCTGTTCATATTTCAACCCCTGTAGGTGAGCCGTTAGTAGTAGGTCAGGTGTATCGATCCTTTTTTGTGACCTTATTAGGCTATGAGACTTTAGAGATATGATTATTCTAGATGTGATTGATTTTGATATTATATTGGGGATGGATTGACTTTCTCCTCATGAGGCTATTCTTGATTGTTATGCTAAGACTGTGACTTTGACCATTCCGAGTAGACCAAGCATTGTATGGCAGGGTTCAAGGGGCTCCTTGTGATGCTATAATTGAATATATTTTGGTGTTTTAGGGTATAGTAGAAAGGGAAAAGTATGGAGTTGGCTTGATTTGGGACATTATATAAGGCAAGTGAACTCTAACCTTTTGTTAAGTATGATTGGACCTTTACGTCCTTATATATTTTGATTTGAGTACTTTGGGGTATAATTGGATTAACATAGGGTTAATTATGATATTTCAGATTGAGTAATTAGTTAATGGTGATATTTTGACTTGTGAATTAATTGTGGATGTGAAATATAAGGGAATTTGTGAATCATTTGATATTGATATCGAGATGATACTTATCTTGAGATGTGAATGTTATTGAGACTCTAACTATACTGAGATATTGATGAAAATGCGACATTTATGATATTGACTTACTCAATCTTGATTGTTGAATCATATGATTCATATGAAAATCTTGCATATTTTATTGATATGAACATGATTATTATACCATCTATTTATGTGTTTGCTTGATGATCCATTGAAAATGAAATGCCGAGGGAAATGATTTCGGCTAGTGAAAAAGAAAAGAAATAAAAGGCTGAAGGGAAATAGTTCAATCTAGATATAAATGTAAATGCCAAAGAGAAATAGTTCTGGCAGATACATAGTCCATGTGTGGCTCTGATAGGTTTCATTCTGAGACATGATTATGATCAGCGGATATGTGTCATAGAACATGCATCACGATTATTTGATATTGCATCACATTATTTACATTTCATGGCATTCACTCCATCTCATATTACTCTGGCTTACTATTATTGTATGAAATACTTACAAGACTGGATATATATTGAAATGCCCCAAAAAGTGCCCAAAAATATGCCTAAAAAATGCTCATATTCATAATTTTTATATATCTCAAAATTCGTGTGTGATATCAACAATTTGAGTTCATAATCATGATAAGGGGGGACATTAAGTGGAAAATGGTTCTAATCTCTATTTAGAGCAACCATATCAAAATTTCATTTTCCTAAATTTCGATTCCAAAATTGATCCGCGCCCTTGGAGCGGCACAGCCGGGGCACGAACATATATATATTTTTGCCAGTTTTGTTGTTTCAGTCTAAGGCCTTTGGGTCTTGGGCCTAAGACTTCCCAAGAGTAAAAACACCTATACTTAGTCATTTTTCAACCCCATATCATACAAGACATTCCCTCAAATCCATTAAAACACTTAGCCAAATATTTTACCCAAAATTCAAGTGTCCCAATCTCATCCAGATCTAAGGATTTCATTCAAGTTTCAAGTTCTCATTCCAATCTTCATCAAAGAAATCTCCATAGTTGAGGTATGTGGGTTTCAACCATTGGATCCTTTCATCCATGGTGCCCAACCTTCTTTTTTATACAATTCACATGTTTTCATCTTGATTTACTTATGGATATTGTTATTATAAACTTGATTATAAACTATGTTGGGGTTTTCATGAAATGTGTCTGTTTAAGAATATTTTGAGCTATGAATCTATGTTTTATGATGAGATTTGATGAAGGGTTTTAATGTATCTTGCATGAGGGTGTTACCAAGTGTTGGAGGGTTGATTTACATTAAGTTTTCTCACATGATTTCACTCTTAAATTGTATGATTTTGAACTATCTTTACAATCCACCAAGTGTTTGATAAAATGTCCCACTTAGGGTTCTTGAGTTATTGATGATCTATTGCATGACCTATGATTTGGATGACTTTATAATGATGAAATGAAGGTATATATGTGTTGATTTCATGAAAAATACGTTTAGTATTGCGAGTGACCACACCTTGTTGAGGAGGTGCTATGCCTTAATCACCATGGATGGTAGGATATGACAACTATCAACTAATTGAGGGGTTGATACCTCAATAACCTCTCCAAGGGGGTGATAATCCTTGGATTACAATGATGATCTCTTCTTACACGTGTACTAGGTTTTTATATAAACATATTTTACTTTAAGTATTGGTCATGCATGTCATGTTGCTAATATACTATATCTTGCTTTTGTATATGCATTTTGATTATGTTGCCTATCTCTTATTGCATTACATCTTACATACTTAGTATATTTAATCATACTAATGCATACTCTATGCCTACATGATATTATCATGTAGAAACCGTAACACCTCATGATCTTTCTCCTCGTGGCTAATTGTGATATCTCCAAGATAAAGATTGGTGAGTTCTCAACTCTGAGGATAATAACTATTGATTTTATGTTATATAAAGGCTCTTTTCTTTTTTTAGATGCTTATGACTATGAGGGTAATCTCGAAAAGTTGTCTTGGCCCCTGCCAATCTATGTTAGGGGTTTGTTGGACAAGTTATGTATTTACGCTTTGAGCTTTAACTCCTTTGATGATTAAGCTAGGAAAGACTTCCCTTTGTCCCTTTTATCCTAATTTATATTCTATTATTGTTGTTTAATTGCTTTTGCGATCAAGAATGTGTATATGATATGCTAAGAGGCTTGTTTAGGTCTCTTTGGGTTGTCATTCGCCGTGTCATGTCTAGGCCCTAGGCTTAAGTCATGGTAAACTTGGTATCAGAGCACTAGGTTGTTAATAGTCCTCAACATCCAACACACTGCGTCGATTAAAGTCTTATTCATGATTGTGAAGTGCACCACAACTATGAGTAAGAGGCTATGAGATATTTTAGAAAATGTTTTTCTTCTTCTTGATCCATGTCGTGCTATAGAAGTTAATGTAAGACTTTCCCTAATGAATGTTCTTTGCTATTGTAGATCATGCCTATACCAAGAAGAAGAAGAGCTCGTACACCTGAAGAACAACTGCCTCATGAAGAGTTTCGGATACTATTACCATGCTAGCTCAAGCTATGACTAATCAAATCAACCAAGGGGCCTAAGCCCTCATGCTCTTACTCTGACATCTAGGGTAAGGGATTTCATGAGGATGAACCCACCAGAGTTTCATGGGTCTAAGTGGATGAGGACCCTTAAGAATTCATTGATGAGGTGTACAAAGTGATGTCCATCATGGGTGTTAGATCAGAGGAGAAAGCAGAGTTAGCAGCCTACCAACTTAAAGGAGTGGCCCAAATATGGATTACTTAATGAAAGGAGGAGAAGGGGAACAATAATGTGATCCTTTAGGAGGAGTTTAAGGCAACATTTCTCAATCAATTCTTCCTTCTTGAGCTAAAGGAGGCCAAAATAATAGAATTCATGAATTTGAATTAAGAGTCCATAAGTGTGAGGGAGTATGCCCTCAAGTTCAAACAACTCTCTAAATATGCTCCATAAATGGTGGCTAGGCCAAGGTCTAGAATGAATAAATTTGTGATGGGGGTATCCAACTTGGTTAATGAGGAGTGGCGTGCCGCCATGTTGATTGGTAATATGAACTTGTCCCGCCTCATGACTTATGCTGAACAATTGGAGGGGGAAAAGTTGAGAAAGAAAAAGGGTAATGAGGCCAAAAGGGCATGTTTTATGCTAAATCCCAAGGTCTCAAAGGTGGTCAGTTTCATCAAGGCCAAGGGTATTCTTATGCTCTTAATAGAAGGTTTATGAATGACAATCCAAGGCCCCAAGGAGGTGGTGATATGGTGCCTAATGTTATGTGCCTAAGATGTGGTAGAGGCCATAACGACCCATGTTTGAGGGACACTAATGCAAGCTATAGTTTTGGAGAAGTGGGTCGAAAGAAGATTGATTATTTTTGTAATCAAAACAAGGGTAGAGATGGTCGTCCATAAGGCTGGGGTGCAAATGCAGTTCCTTTGAGAAGGAGAGTTCAACAGGATGGTGCCCAAAGGCACAATCGGTTCTTTGCTCTTCAAGGAAGGCAAGGGGTAGATGAGGTGCCTGATGTCATCACCATATGTTAAAAGTCTTTGATTTGATATGTATGTATTGATAGATTCAGGTGCCACTCTTCCTTTTGTTACTCCTTTTGTTGCCAAAAAGTTTCATGTTGAACTCGATTATTGTGTGAGCCATATAAATTGTCTACTCTCGTTGGTGCATCCATTGTTGCTAGAAGGGTCTATAGAAAATATCCCATTTTTATTTTGTATAAAATGTTGCCTTGTGATTTTGTCGAGTTGGATGTGGTGGATTTTTATATCATTCTTGGGATGGATTGGTTACATACATATTGTGTCTCTATTGATTCTAGAACCCTTAGGGTCAAATTTCAATTTGCTAATAAACTCGTCCTTGAGTGGGAGAGTCTTGATGTGGTGGTCAAGGTAGATTCATTTCTTGCATAAAAGCCTAAAAGTCGATTTCTAAGGGGATATGTCTATCATCTTGTGAGGGTTAGGGATGTTGAGTGCAAAGTCCTTCCCATAAAGTCGGTCCCGATGGTGAATGAGTTCCTTGATGTCTTTCCTAATGAGTTTCCTAGTGTTCCTCCCAAAAGGGTTATAGATTTTGGCATAGATCTCCTTCCCAATGCTTAACCTATTTCTATTCCCCCTTACCATATGGCCCCGGTGGAAATAAAGGAGTTGAAATAGTAGTTGAGGGATTTGTTGGAAAAGGGTTCTATTAGGCTAGCCAATCTCCTTGGGGTTCATCGGTGTTGTTTGTGAAGAAGAAGGATGGTTCTCTTAAAATGTCCATTGATTACCGGCAACTTAATATAGTCACCATCAAGAATAAGTACCCTCTACCAAGGATTGATGATCTTTTTGATCAACTTCAAAGGGCTAGTCACTTCTCTAAGATTGATCTTCGGTATGGGTATCACCGAGTGAATGTGAAAGAGTCTGAAATTCCCAAGATGGCCTTCTGAACTAGATATGAGCACTATGAATTTATGGTTATGTCTTTTGGGTTGACCAATGTACCGACTATCTTCATGGATCCTATGAATAGGGTCTTCAAACCCTATCTTGATTTGTTTGTGGTGGTTTTTATTGATGATATTTTGATCTATTCCTATAGTGAGGAAGAGTATGTGAGTCATTTAAGGGTTGTCACGACCCAAGCCTAGGGCCTAGACGTAACCAGCGAATGAGGAACCCAAACAAGTCTAGTAGCATATCATTACACATCCTTGGTTGCGAAAGCAATGCAAAATAATATAAGAAACATAGATAAATGAAATTGGGACTATGGGAGAGACTCATATTTAAATAGCTTGAATTTCATAAGTAAGTCAAAGCTCAAGCATACTACATAACTTGCCCAACAATACCTCTAATATAGGATTTAACGGGGGCCAAGACAAGCAACTTGGCTCACCTTCATAGTAAAAGTATACCAAAATAAGGATAGTCTTTAATACATACCTTAAGTACATAGATATTGCCCTCGCATTTGAGGACTTACCAACTAGCTTAAATAGATACCACTAGCCACGTAGAGGAGGAGGATGACCAAATAGAGCTCTGGTTCCTACATGGTAATATCATGTAGGTATGGAGTATGCGTTAATACATTTGAATATACTAAGTATGTAGGACGCAATGCAATAAGAATTAGGTATCTTAGTCAAAATATATGATATTAAGCAATAAACATAATATACAATATGCCATGTATGATCAATGCTTAAGTAAAACATACTTGTATAGGATATTATATGTGAAGAAGAGACCAAGTTAGATTTCAAAATATACAACCCTTTGGTAGGTTAGTGATCATGTCGTCCCATCACTTAGGTGGATGAGTACTAACCCTCATCTAGGTTGATCGGTACTAACCCCTATCTAGGTTAGTGATGATGCCGCTCTATCACTTAGGTGGATGAGTACTAACCCTTATCTAGGTTGATGAGTACTAACCCCCATCTAAGTTAGTGATGATGCTGCCACATCACTATGTGGAAAAGTACAAACCCTTCACTAGGTTATCTGGGTGCTTAGACCCTCCTGGATTGGGCATAATCGAGTTTTACACTTTACATAGGATTCATCATACGGTCTAATGAAATACTTCATATAGGAATAATCATATACATAAGCTTATTTCATCATTATAACATCATTTATATCGTATCTCATGCTTAGGACCTTCAATTTCTCAAGAAACTATAACTGGACATTTTATCAAACACTTTGGGGTGGTGGGTGTAGTGGGGGTAAAAGACAATGCAATTTAGAGATGAAATCATGCAAGAAAACCTATTATAAAACATCAATCAACACCTTGCAACACCCCCAAGACATTCACATCAAAATCCCTCATCAAAACTTACAAAAGATCGAAGAATATAGCAAAATAGTCATAACTTTATATAGCTTTAACATAGTTCATAACATGTTCATACTAGTAAACCCATTTGTAAACTCAACTGTAAATCATTCAATTTAGGAAAAAGGAAGCATGGGTATCATGGGTGAAAGAAATCCAGGAAAGAAACCTACACACCTTAGGTCTAGAGTTGCTTGGAATTGAGGTTGGGAAGAATGGAGGCTTGTAAAGGATCTTTGAATCCACTCTTGTTCTTGGGTTTTCTTGAACTTGAATTGGGGATTTGATGGAGGCTTTTGAGATAGTTTAGAGTGTACTTGAGATGAGAGTAATGAGTTTGATCCTTTGGAACCTTGTTTAGGTATTTTAGGAAGGTTAAGACAACATTGAAAGTCTAAAATGAGCATTAGAGTAATTAGCATTTACGAAAATGCCATTAGTGAATGGATGGAAAATATGGCAAAGTGTTTCCCCACAGAAGGTCCCATGGGTTGTGTGGCACTCCACGGGTCATGTTGAGTGCCCTGACAAGTTGCTTAGTACAAAAATTGAAGTTTGAAATCGATTGGAAAAAGATGTCTTGTCATGACTATGGTGGCCTTCACTTGTTGTTTTGAGCCTCATGGCCAGTGTAGAGGCTCGTGGCACCATACTTGGTGATAGACAATGTTACCCAGGCTCTACGCCAAAGGCCATAGGTTGTGCCCCATGCCACGGGTCGTGGTGAGGGGGCGTGGCACAATATTTTGCAAAAAAACTCCCCCAAACACCCACTATTTCTCTCTTATACTCACCCCATGACCAGCCACACAACCAGTAGCAAGCCACATAGCCTATGATAATGTTCATTCCTCATGCCTTAGGCGAAACATGGCATTTTTCAACTCAAGACACCTCACACAACCCGTACAAGACACTACTACCGGTATAGGTGCCCGTGGGGCTTCATTGCACAGAAGGGTCTGACAAAAATGATCATAACTCTATCATCCGAACTCGAAATAAGGTGAAACCAAGTGCAACGGAAACCTAACTCAAAGGGATTTTATTTGAGATATTGTGGGTCCCCTAGTTTTAAATATGCTAAAAGTTATGCTAGTTTAAAATTGACCCTTTGCATGAACCATCACCTAAAACTCAATTTTAGGAAAGTCTTGAACTCGTTTAGGTACTAGGAGTCTTCCATGAACCTAATACAACTCCAACCTAACAAAATGAGGCTTGAAATATGGATACATAAGAGCATAAAGTTATGGGGTGTTATAGGGTGGTGCTATAAAAATTGAGGGAAGAGAAATTATATGCCAAATACGAGAAATGTGAGTTTTGGTTGAAAGAGGTTGCCTTTCTAGGTCATGTGGTGCTAGGGGATAGTATTAAGGTGGATCCTAGAAAGACAGAAGTGATTAGAAATTGGCCTAGACCTTTGACTCTATTGGATATTAAAAGCTTCTTGGGCTTCTTGGGTTATTACCGGAGGTTTGTGAATGTGTTCTCTTCTATTGTTTCTCCTATGACTAAGTTTACTTAAAAGAAGGCTAAATTTGTATGGACTGATGAGTGTGAAAATAGTTACCAAACCTTGACAGATAAGCTTGTCTCCTCTCCTATCTTGTATATACCAAAAAATTTGGAAGGATTTGTTGTGTATTGTGATGCCTCACGAATTGGTTTGGGTTGTGTTTTGATGCAAAATGGTAAGGTGATAGCTTATGTCTCTAGGCAACTTAAGGTGTATAAAAAAGATTATCCTGCCCATGATCTTAAATTGGCCATTGTGGTATTTGCTTTGAAAATTTGGTGTCACTATTTGTATGGGGTGTAAGTTGATGTGTTTATCGATCTTAAGAATCTCCAATATGTATTCACCTAAAAAGACCTCAACTTGAAACAACGAAGGTGGTAAAGCTTCTTAAGGATTATGATATAAGTGTGCATTATCACTTCAGTAAGGCTAATATTTTGGCTGATGCTTTGAGTAGAGTGTCTATGGGTAGCCTTGCACACGTTGATGATGAGGGAAAAGAGGTGACTAGAGAGGTTCATTGGTTGGCTATGTTGGGAGTTAGGTTAGAGGAGGTTGATAATGGTGAAATAGTGGTGGTAGATGGTTCCAAATCTTCATTGATTGAGAGGTGAAGGCAAAGCAAGATCTTGACCCTACCTTACTAGAGTTAAAGGCTTTAATAAGAGATGGTAAGGTGGATGTTTTCTCCTAAGGGGGAGATGGTTCCCTTAGGTAACATGGTAGATTGTGTGTGCCTTGTGTTGGTGACTTGAGAAAGAAGATTTCAGATGAGGCTCATAATTCTTCCTATTCTATTCACTTTGGTTCTACCAAGATATATAGAGATTTGAGGGAAGTGTTTTGATGGGGAGGCATGAAGAGAGACATTGCTAAGCTTGTATCCGGTAGTCATAATTGCTAATAAGTCAAAGCCGAACATCAAAGGCCGAATGGCCTAGCCCAAGATATAGAGATTCTTACTTAGAAGTGGGAGGAAATTAACATGAATTTTATGGTTGAGTTACCTAAGACTAGAAAAGGTTTTGATTCTATTTGGGTTGTGGTTGATAGAATGACAAACTTGACTCATTTTTTACAAATTAAGACTAGTTATGATATCAAAGATTATGCTAGATTGTATATTCATGAGTTGGTTAGATCGCATGGATTTCCCTTGTCTATCATATCTGATTGTGGTGCTCAATTCACTTCTCACTTTTGGAGGTCCTTCCAAAGAGGTCTTGGTACCAAGGTAAAGCTTAGTATGACCTTTCACCCTCAAATAGATAGCCAAACTGAAAGAACTATCCAAACTTATGAGAATATACTTAGAACTTGTATATTGAAGTTTAAGGACAGTTGGGATGATCATCTTCCATTCATTGAGTTTGCTTACAACAATAACTATCATTCTAGCATCGATATGGATCCTTTTGAGGTTTTCTATGGTAGATGTTGTAAGTCCCCAGTTGGATGGTTTGATGTAGGGGAGATGGCTTTTTTGGGTCCAAATTTAGTTATGGAGGCCATGGAGAAGGTAAGGTTGATAATATAAAGATTGAAAATAACATCCAAAGTCATCAAAAGTCTTACGCCAATGTGAGGAGAAGGGATCTTGAATTTAATATTAGTGATTGGGTCTGTTTGAAGGTCTCACCCATGAAGGGTGTGGTTCATTTTGGTAAGATGGGTAAATTAAGTCCAAGATTTATTGGTCTTCATAGAGTATTGAGGAGTATTGATGAAGTGGCCTATGAGTTGGAGTTGCCCAATGATATGAATAAGGTTCATTTGGTTTTTCATGTGTCTATATTGAGGAAGTGTGTGGGTGACCCAAGTGCCATTCTGCCTATTGATATTGTAGGTGTTGTTGAAGACAATTTGACTTATGAAGAGGTTCCCGTAGAAATTTTAGATAGACAAATGAAGAGGTTAAGGAACAAGGATGTTGCTTCCGCCAAGGTCCTTTGGAGAAACCAACAAGTTGAGAATACTACATGTGAAGCCGAGGTAGACATGCAAAAATGATATCCCTATCTCTTCCATTCTAAGAAGCCTAAGATACTAATTCAAGTCCCCTATGTGATTTCAAGTCTTATGTTTCAGTCCTTATGTCATTGCATGCATTCATGTTTATGTTGACAAGTTTATGGCGATTTTGACACTTTCGTTGAGATTTTAAAATGATGTTTTAAGTGTATTGTTGCATTCACATGTTGGTCTGAACACATCTTGCTTATTTTTCTCATATATGTTTCTTTGACATTCAATGACGAATGTTCCCAAGGGGAAGATATTGAAACTCCCTAAAAAGTGCCAAAAAATATGCCTCGGAAAGTTGCCGTGGCCCCCGCCTAATCTATGTTAGAGGTGTTATTGTACAGGTTATGTATTTATACTTTGAGATTTGATTCCTTTGATGATTTATGTTATGAAAGACTTCCCTCAGTCCCTTTTATCCTTATTTACATTCTCTTATAGTTGTTTAATTGCTTTCGCGACCAAGGATGTATAAATGATATGCTATGAGACTTATTTGGTGTCCTTTTGGATTCCCATTCGCCATGTCATATCTATGCCCTAGGCTTGGGTCTTGACATATATTGAATCATTTGACTTGTTTATAATTGAACCCCTTCTCCTTAATATATGACTCTATGTGATGAATATATCTTTATCGTTGTGATTTTTCTATGTTGTATACATTGTGCTGAGACTTTTCTGAGTGCAAGTTTGTAGTTTGGGGGTATCTGGTTGAGTATTAAGGAGTACTTGTGTTCTTCATCACTTTACTTTAGGTTAGTTTAATTTGCGAGTACCTTGTCGTTTAGTGCCCATCCCTTGCCAGGTTGCGAGCCCGGTCCCTCTGGTTAGACTTTTCTCATTTCAGGATCGAGCTTTCGAATTATTCTTGAGGTAGTTGCCTATGTCTTTAGCAGAACTTTAAGGAATCTATTATCATGTTATGTTCTATTTGAGAACTAGGCATTTCAGACTTGTATTTCTTTGAGTATTCTGTATTTTGAGGCTTGTACATGTGACAACAGTTTTAGGAAGGTTGTAGTTTTGATTTCTTATGCCTATCTATCCTATTTAGATTGTTTATCTTTTACTTTTATTATTATGTTAGGCTGAGCACCTTGGTAGTTTAGATGAATGCTATTGCACTTGATTTTTGGGTTGTGACAAATACTTTGCTAGGGTAAAGAATGAATCAACCAATCAAGGATCTAGACAATTAATCAAGTCCTTGTAAGGGAAAATAATAAGGAATTCATACTATTTGCTATAAACTTCCCAGCTACATTTGATGATATAGTTATTAAGTTCTAGTTGGACTTACTGTCACTCAATTTGGAGCTCGATACTTCTCCCAAGACTTAATGCTTATAGAACAATCAAATTTAATCTAACCAATCAATAAGTCTCATAAGAACTCTTATCAGTTCATGAATTTTGTCATCATCAAGCCTTTTGACCTATTAACCATCCAATCAATTCCCTATCACATCTTTTGAGAATAGTTTAAATAATGATTTAAGAGGACTATACATTTAGACCAATCATTTGAGTTCAATTTTGTTAGAACCCGAAACTTAAATTAAACCCCGAAAGTCCTTATTTGGCTCGATTTAATAAAGTTTGAGACCAAATGCAATATTTCTTCTAAGTTTGGTCCTTAATTATAATTTGAGGTGGGATCAAGTGTATATATACTCCTTTGATTGGTCCAAGTGGTATACTTGATGTCTATATATATACAAGCATATCTTGTACAAGATCAACAAGTTTACACTTAGAAAAATTTTGAAGAAAAAATTAAAGCCAAAGCTATAGTAGCCTCGGGTTGCTACAGTAACCTTCAAAAAAATTCAATTTTTTTGTGTTTTTGATTATTTGATGCTTCAAGCTCAGTATATTGAAGCCCCTAAGTAGCGTAGTGGCGTTGGTTGGTCAAGAAAATGCGTAGTTTAGCGGCTACGAAGATTTTGGGTGTAGTGAAGGATTGAAAGGTATGTTAATTTTTATCCTGGTTTATGTTAATTAAAGGTTGTGAAGGTGTTAGGAATGCATTAAAATGAAGGTAAAACGCGAAAATAGGATTGGTTGTTAATGGAATTACGAATTTTGAATTTGTGGTTGAATTGGGAATAAATTTGCATGTGGCTATATATTGAATTGTTGTCATGTATTTGTGTTTAATTGTCGTCGAAATAGTCTTTATGGGGTGAAAAAAGTGTTAGAAAATTATTCAAATGATTACATGAACATTATCTTGAATTGGAGTCTCGTCGAAGGTATAATGTTATAT
>JAOTQJ010046090.1:0-14808 GCA_025642045.1 Solanum sejunctum
CCCTCAAGAAATATACATTAAAAACCTTCATTAAATCTCACAATAGATGTTAGATTCATAGCTCAAAACATGCTAAAATAATCATAATTTCATGAAACCCCAACATAATGTGCAGTGAATTGATAAGAAGTAATACCCATGAGTAAATCAATTTTAAATCATACAATTTTAGGTAAAAGGAAGCTTGGTTATCATGGGTGAAAGGAACCCATGAAAGAAACCCACATACCTCAACTTTAGAGAATCCTTAAAGAAGATTAGAGGTGGAGACTTGAAGCTTGAATGATAACCTTAAGATCCGGATGAGTCTTGGGACATGAAATTTAGAGATGAAATATTATCTAAGTGTTTGAGAGAGTATTTGAGAATGTCTTGAATGATATAAGAGTGAAATAAGGCTAAGGAAAATAGGAATTTTCACGTATTGGAGCCCTTACACCCAAAAACCAAAAGTCTTGGACCGGACAAGAAAAACTGGCATAAAATTACATTGAGCCACGCCCTTGGTCCATCATGCCAGGGGCGCGAAAACCTTAATGGAAATCGCATTTTTACGATTTTCAAATTGTGCCACGATTTCTATTAAATTGAGTTAGATTCGTTTCCCATTCAATTTGACCCCCTGAAAAAGAATATAAAGCCAGATTTTTGATATAATGCACATATTTTGAGATATATGGAAATTACGATTCTGGGTACTTGCGAGGCACATTTTTGGGCACTTTTTAGGGTCATTTAAATATATCCCCCTTGGAAAAATTCATCCCCAAATGTTAAAGAAATTTATAGGAGAAGAGTGATATGAAGAAATCATCCCCAACAAGAATGCAACAACATACTTAAAACATCATTTTCAAAATCTCAACGTAAGTGTAAAATCACCATGAATTTTTTCAATATAGAAATGAATGCATGCAAATGACTTAGGGGATGGAACATGAGACATGAAATCACATAGAAGCCTTAGAATTAGTACCTTAGGATTGAGTGGGATAGAAGAGATAAGGGTATCACTTTACCATGTACGTTTTGGCCTCCCATGTAGCACTTTTGACTTGTTGATTTCTGCAAAGGACCTTAACGAAAGTAACATCCTTGTTCCTCAACCTCTTTACTTGTCTATTCAAGATCTCTACTGGAACCTCTTCATATGTCAAGTTGTCTTCAACAACTCCTACAAAATAAAGAGTCACAACAACATTAGGGTTACCCACACACTTCCTCAACATAGACACATGAAAGACTAGATGAACCAATTCCATTTCACTAGGCAAATCAAACTCATAGGCCACCTTACTAATCCTCTTCATCACCCTATAAGGACCTAGACATCTAGGGTTTAACTTACCCTTCTTACCAAAATGAACCACACCTTTCATGGGTGACACCTTCAAGTAGACCCAATCACCAACCTTAAACTCAAGCCCCCTCCTTCTCACATTAGCATAAGAGTTTTGTCAACTTTGGGCTGTTTTCAACCTTTCTCTAATCATCCTTATCTTCTCCAGAGCATCCATAACCATATTTGGACCTAATAAATCCATCCCTCTATCTTCAAACCACCCATTCAGTGATCTACAACGTCTACTATAGAGATACTCAAAAGGTGCCATTCTGATGCTAGAATAATAACTATTGTTATTTGCAAACTCAACCAATGGAAGACAATCATACCAACTACCCTCAAGCTCTAATATACAAGCTCCAATATATAATCCCTAAGCATGTCTTCAAGAGTTTGGATAGTTCTTTCGGCTTGGCCATCTGTTTGAGGGTGAAAAGTCGTATTAAGCTTTATTTTGTTCCAAGACCTCTTTGGAAAGACTTCCAAAGGTGTGAAGTGAATTGTGCACCACGATTCGATATAATAAAACAAGGAACCCCATGAAACCTCACAAAGTCATGAATGTTCAACCTAGAATAATCTTCAACCCCATATATAGTCTTAATCGATAGAAAGTTGAGTCAATTTCATCATCCTATCAACCACAACCCAAATGGAATCAAAACCCTTTCTAATCTTGGGAAACCCAGCCACAAAATTCATATTAATCTCTTCCCATTTCTAAGTAGGAATCTCTATGTCTTGGGCGAGGCCACCAGACCTTTGGTGTTCGGCTTTGACTTGTTGGCAACTATGACAACTAAAGATAAATTTGGCAATGTCCCTCTTCATACCTCCCCACTAATATACCTCTCTCAAATCTCTATACATGTTAGTGGAACCAGAGTGAATAGAATAGGAAGAACAATGAGCCTCATCAAGAATATTTTCTCTCAAGCCATCAACACAAGGCACACATAACCTACCTTAATATCTATAGAAACCATCCCCCCCTTGGGAGAAAACCTCCACCTTGCCATCTTTTACCAATGCCTTCAGCTATATCAAAGCGGGGTCACAATCTTGCTTAGCTTTCACCTCCTCAACCAATGAAGATTTAGATCCATCAACAACAATAACACCACTATTATCAACCTCCTCAAACCTAACTCCTAATCTACCCAATTGATGGACCACCGTAGCCACCCATTTTCTACTATCATCAACATGAGCTAGGATATCCATAGACACCCTACTTAAAGCATCTTCCACCATATTAGGCTTACTAGGATAATTATGCACACTCCTGTCATAGTCCTTAAGAAGTTTTAACCACCTTCTTTGTCTCAAGTTGAGATCTTTTTGAGTAAAGACATATTGGAGACTCTGATAATCGGTGGAACACATCAACATGCACCTCATATAAATAGTGACGCCAAATTCTCGAAGCAAAGACCATGGTGGCTAACTCAATATCATAGGTAGGATAATTTTTTTATGCACTTTGAGTTGGGTAAGATGATAGAAGCATAAGCTATCGCCTTACCATTTTGCATTAACACATAATCCAAACCAACCCGAGAAGTATCACAATACACAACAAATTCCTCTAGCCCTTCTGGTAGTGACAATATAGGAGTTGACACAAGCCTATCTTTTAGTGTTTGAAAACTCTTTTCACACATATTGGTCCACACAAATTTGGCTTTCTTTTGTGTCAACTTGGTCAAAGGGAAAGCAATAGAATATAACCCATTTACAAACCTCCAGTAGTAACCCGCTAAGCCCAAGAAGCTCCTAATATCCAATGGTGTCAATAGTCTAGGCTAATTTCTAATCACATCAATCTTCTTAGGATCGACCTTAATACCATCCCCAACCCCACATGACCTAAGAGGGCAACATATTTTAACCAAAATTCACATTTCTTATACTTAACATACAAATTTTCTTCCCTCAATCTTTGTAGCACTACCCTTAAATGACCCATATGCTCCTCTTTGCTATGAGAATTGATCAAAATATCATCAATGAACACTATAACAAATGAACCAAGGTAGTGTTTGAAGACCCTATTCATAAGTTCCATAAGATAGCCAGTGCATTAGTCCACACAATGGACATCACATCAAACTCATAATGCCCATACCTAGTTCAAAAGATCATCTTGGGAATATCACACTCCCTCATCTTTATTTGATGATACCCAGACCAAAGATAAATACTAGAGAAGTGGCTAGCCTCTTGTAATTGGTCAAATAAGTCTGTCAATCCTTGGAAAAGGATACTATTATTGATGATAACCCTATTAAGTTGCCAATAGTCAATATAAATTTTATGGGACCCATCCTACTTCTTCACAAATAACACCGGAGCACCCCAAGGTGATTGGCTAGGCCTAATGAAACCCTTTTCCAATAAGTCCCTCAATTACTCCTCCAACTCTTTTAAATCCGCCGGGGCCATACAGTAAGGGGAATAGAAATAGGTTGAGTATCGAGGAGGAGACTATATCAAAATCTATTTCCCTTTTAGGAGGAACATTAAGAAGGTCATTTAGAAGGACATCAAGAAACCCATTTACAATCCGAATTGACTCTATGGGATGGACTTTGGACTTTACGTCCTTAACCCTCATAAGATGATAAAGACACCCCTTAGAGATCAACTTATGGGCTTTAATGTAAGAGATAAACCTATCGTGACCACCATATCATGACTCTCCCACTCAAGGATGGGTTCATTTGGGAATTGGAATTTGATCCTATGTGTTCTACAATCAATAGAGGCATAAGATGCAAGCAACCAATCCATCCCAAGAATAACATCAGAATCAATCATATCAAACTCAGTAAGATCACAAAGAAATATTTTATGCAAGATGCAAATGGAATAATTTTGATTGACCTTTCTAGCAACAGAAAATGAACCAGTAGGCATAGAGACCTGATATGACTCACAAACAATTCGGGCTCAATATGAAACTTTTTGGAAACAAAAGGGGTAACAAAAGAAAGAGTCAGAACTGGATCAATCAATGCATACACATCAATATATGTCACAACCCAAGCCTAGGGCCTGGACATGACTGACGAATGGAGAACCCAAAGGAACCCTAAACAATCCTCCTAGCATATCTTTACACATCCTTAGTCGCAGAAACCTAATAAGACATACATAATAAAAGTAAGGGCAAGAGGGACTAAGCGAGAACTTGTCGTAACATAGAGTCAAAAGATAAATAAATCAACTCATAACATAAATACATAGCTTTGTCCAATAACACCTCTATTTCATAGATAATGGCGGGGGCTAAGACATACAACTGGGTTTACCCTCATAGTCATAAGTATATAATAAAATTAAGAGAGTCTTAATCCATAGTGTAAGAGAATGATTGTTGTCCCTGGAAGGCAGGATTTACCATAGCTAACTTGAACAATCCTATCCACAAGAAGAATCAATTGGATCTTCTGTCCCTATATGGTGATATCATGTAGGCATGAGTATGCATTAGTATGTATGAATGTAATAAGTATGTGGGATATAATACAAGAATAGATAAATATAACAATCCAAAATGCAAGATGATAGGCAATAGACGTAGTTTAGCAATATTGCATATATGATCAATCCATAAGTAAAACATGCTAAGTAAATCATGCTCATATAGAATATCATATGTGAAGATGAGACTAAGCTAGCTCTCCAGGGTACAAACCCCTCGGTAGATTGGTGGTGATCGCACTCATCACCCTAGTGAATGAGAAATAAACCCCTCATTTAGGTTGGTGATGATTACACCTATCATCCTAGTGATTAAGTATAAAAACCCATCTGGTTACTCGACTCTTTTCCCCCGGGTTGGGCATGGTCTATGCAACGCTTATATGGATTTATCATAAACTCTAATGTAATACCTCATATAGGGATAATCATGTTCATAAGCTCATTTCATCATCATTTCATCACCATATAATCATCATAACATCCATTCATATCATATCTAATGCTTTGGACCTTCAATTCCTCAAGAAACCATAATCGGACATTTTATCAAACCCATTGGGGGTGTGTAATGGGGTAAAAGAGCATGCAATTTAGAGATGAAATCATATAAGAAAATCAGTGGTAAAACCTTTGTAAACACCTTACAATACCCCCAAAACATTCATGTAAAAACCCCTCATCAAATGCAACATTAGATTCAAGATTTAAATCTCAAAACATGAAAAAACCACCATACTTTCATAAACTAAAATCATTTTGCAATAAATTTCTCAATATTCAAGACCCATATGTAAAACCACTTTAAATTATGCAGTATTAAGTAAAAGAGGGTTTAGGCAGCATGGGTGGAAGGACCTAATGGTTCAACACCACATACCTTGGAATTGGAGAGGTTCTTGAAGAAGACTTTAATGGAGACTTGAAGTTTGAGTGAGATCCTTGAAGAATTCCTTGAGATTGGTCTTAAGTTTGGGACTTGAATTTAGGGTTAGGAATGAGTCTAAATGTTTGAGTGTGTTTTGGGGAATGTTTAGAATGATATGAGGGTGCAATATGGATAAGTATATGTATTTCCAAGTGCGGGAACCCTTAGGCCCATGGCTTACATGTCTTGGACTGAAAAAACTAAAATAGGCACCCAAAAACACTAGGGCGCATCGTGGAGGTACGACAGACTACTCACTGGAAATTGCATTTTCTACACGAATAAGTTTTACGAAAATGGGCATAAATCCTTCATACAAACTCAGAATTAGGTGAAACAAACTGCGTTGGAAAGCCAATTCAATAAGATTTTAGAGTATATGTTGTGAAATACCTAGTTCTTTGTGTACTAAGAGATATGCCACTTCAAAGTTGACCCTCCGAAAAAACATATTTTGCAATTTTCAAATTTTTATATGGTTGCTCTAAAATTTGGGTTAGACCCATTTCACACTCAATTTGAAACCCTAAAAAATAATGTGAAGTTAGATTTTGAAATAACAAATAGATTTTTTGATATATGGAAAACTGGATTTCGTGCACATCCGAGGCACTTTTTTGGGCACTTTTTGGTTTGTTTCAAAATCAAATAGTTTTAACATACCGGTAACAATGTTGGGCACCTCATCATACCCTTCCCTACCTTGCAAAACATAAAACTGATTGTGCCTTCGGGCACCACCTTGTTTACCACCCTTTCCAAAAGGAACCACATTTTCACCTTATAGATGGACCTCCTTACCTTTGTTGCGGTTACGAGGACATTCAATATTTTTGTGACCAACTTCTCCATAACTGAAACATGCATTAGTGACTCTAAAACATGGGCGCCTATGGCCCTTACCACATCTTGGACATATATTATTAGGGACCACACCACCAACACCTTGGGCCCTTAGAAGCGTGAGAACACCCTTGGCTTTGATGGAACTGACCACCCTTTCAAATTTAAAACCTACCCTCAAAGCAAGCCCTCTAGGCCTCATGATCCCTCCTCTTCCTCAACTTCCTTCTCCATTTGCTCGGCATAGGTCATCAAAAGGGACAAATTCATGTCACTAATCAATATAGTGGGCCGGCATTCCTCACTCACCAAGTTGGATACCCCCATCACAAATTTGTCCATTCAAGACCGTCAGTCGACCACCAAGTGGGGGGAATATTTATAGAGTTGAATAAAATTGAGGACATACTAACTCACACTTATAGACCCTTGTATCAAATTCCTAAGTTCCACCATCTTGGCCTCCCTAAGTTCAAGAAGGAAGAACTGATTAAGAAAAGCTGCCTTGAACTCCTCCCAAAGCACTAGATTATTGATTCCCTTCTCCTCCTTCCATTGATCAAACCATATTTGTGCTACCCCTTTGAGTTGGGAAGCCGACAACTCTACCTTCTTTTTCAATCTAACACCCACAATAGCCAAAAACTTGTAGACCTCACCAATGAACTTTTGAGGGTCCTCATCCACCTTCGACCCACAGAATTCTAGGGTATTCATCCTCATAAAGTCTCTCACCCGAGATGCCCGAGTAGGAACATGAGGGGCTTGGGACCTTTGATTGGCTTGTTTAGCCATAACTTATGCAAGCAAAGTGAGAGCATACCGGAGCTCACCATGAGACGGTTGTTTCTTGAGAGTGCGGGATCATCTTCCTCCCATGTTAGACATGATCTAGCATAGAAAAGAACAATCATTAGGGGGGAAAAACTTTACTATAACTTCTATAGCATGACATAGAGTAAGAAGAAGGGAAACATTTCCTGAAACATCTCATAGCTGCTTACTCATAGTTACTGTGTACAACACAACTATGAATAAGACATTAACTGGCACAGTGTGTTGGATGCCGAGGACAATTAACAATCTAGTGCTCCGATACCAAGTTTGTCACGACCCAAGCCTAGGGTCTAGTCATGATACAACATATGGGGAACTTGAATGGACCCCAAACAAGCCTCTTAACATATCATTACACATCCTTGGTCTCGGAAGCGATAAAATACAACAAGTTATAGTAAATAGGGGTAATCGGGGCTAAGAGACAACTTTCATATCATGAATATCAGTCAAGAGAGAGTCAAGCTCATAGCATTATACATAACATGCACAACAACTCCTCTAACATAGAACATAGCAAGTGCCATGATAAGTAACTAGGATCACCTTCATAGTCAAATATACAATAGAGAAAGGGAAATGTAATACATAAAATATGACATAAATATTATCCCTGGAATGAAGGACCTACCAATAAGATTTAGAGAGATCGTACTAGCCACACTGACGAGGATTATCAAATGGGGCCCCAATTCTTACATGGTAACATCATATAGGCCTAGAGTATGCATTAGTACATTTAAATAAACTAAGTATGAAGGATACAATGCAACAAGATATGGGCATCATAACCAAAATGCATAATAGTAAACAATATATAGCGTAATAACAATATGGCATGTATGATCGATGCTTATGTAAAATATGATTACATAGAATATATATATATATATATATAATGTATTAGAAGAGACTAGCATTATAAAACTCATATGTTAACAAGGTAAAAACCCCTTTGGTTGGTTGGTGGATTGTTACACCCTACCACCCCTGGAGATTGAGTAACTAACCACTCAACCCGATTACCAATGTACGAACCCCTTCATTCGTTGGTGTATAGTCATACCCTACCACCCTTAGTGATTAAGGTACTAACCCCTCAACCCAATTTTCAAGGCACAACTGCTAGATCAGTATCAAGGTACCAACCCCTCGACATAGTTACTTGGGCTCTTAACCCCCAAAGAAAGGCATGGTCACATTGCAATACTATATAAGAGAATATTATATACATACATTCCTTTCATCATAATAAAGTCATTCAACTCATAAGATATGCATTGGACCTTCAATTCCTCCAAAATACATTAATTGGTATTTTATCAAACACTTGATAGGTGTGTGGTGCTAGAGTGAATCTATGTAATTCAAGAGTGTAATTGTGCAAGAATATTCAATGTAAAACCATTAATAGATACTTGGTGACACCCTCAAGAAATATACATCAAAATCCTTCATCAAATCTCACAATAGATGTTAGATTCATAGCTTAGAACATGCTAAAACAACTATAATTTCGTGAAATCCCAACATAGTGTGCAGTGAAATTCATAATAAGTAAGACCCATGAGTAAATCAACTTTAAATCATATAATTTTAGATAAAAGAAAGCTTGGCCATCATGGGTGAAAGGAACCCATGAAAGAAACCCACATACCCTGACTTTGGAGAATCCTTGAAGAAGGTTGAAGATGGAGACTTGAAGCTTGAATGAGAACCTTAAGATCCGGATGAGTTTTGGGACTTAAAATTTGGAGTTGAAATATTGTCTAAGTGTTTGAGAGAGTATTTTAGAATGTCTTGAATAATATGAGGGTGAAATAAGGCTAAGTATAGGTATTTTCATGCATGGGAACACATAGGCCGAAAATCCAAAAGCCTTGGTCTAGACAAGAAAAACTAGCACAAAATTACATTGAGGTGCGCCCTAGGCGCGGCGCGCTAGGGGCACGGAAACATCACTGGAAATCGCATTTTTACATTTTTCAAATTTTTCTATGGTTGCTCTTAAATCAGGGTCAGACCATTTCACACTCAATTTGAACCTCTGCACAAGAATATGAAGTCATATTTTGATATCATGCAAGAACTTTGAGATATATGGAAATTATAATTTTGGGCACTTTTGAGGCACATTTTTGGCACTTTTTGGGGTCTTTTCATTGTAATTCCTCAATTCGTCATCGTCTTCAACTATACCATTCCTCACACCATTATCTCTCTCAGCTACACCCCTTTTTATGGTTTCTTTCTCATGCATATTTTCTACTACAACTAGCATTGGAGGGTCAATGGTGCTTTTACCTCGTCTAATTGTGATTCCCACACAATGCCCCTTATTCCTTAGGTTTTGGACCATAGTTCTAGGCAAAGTACCCTTTTGGTGTAGGTTTAATTAGAGGAACACTTGACTAAATTGTTGTGCAAGTTTCTTAATGGCCACTGAATGAGACTATACTATTTAGTTGGTACTTGAAATATCTGATTTCATTCCTTTCAAAGTCTCATGTTGGTTCTTCACTTTTTCCATAATTTCTCAAACTTTTCCTCGATCCTCGAATTATGAGAAATGGCATCATAATAATGAGGAGTCACACAAGAACCATTTATATACCTATCTCTTTGACCCTACTCAGCTTCTGGCACACTATCTCTCTCAAAATAACCGCCATGGTTATCTCTATATGCACCCTCTTGGTTGTAGTTCTGACCTTAATTTTTGAAACCTTGATGCCAATTGTCTAGATTGGACCCTTAGAAGTTGTTCGGAAAGCCTACCACTTGATCTATAACAAAGCAAGCATCTTCATCATAATATGACTCACCATATATGAGTGCTCTTGGAGGTTGGTGGACTACCACGTGAACACTTTCTTATGTTTGTTTCACCACCAAGTCTACACTTGTTTGGAGTTAAGAAAGTTGTTGTATGATCTCGTCATTAAGTTTTGCTTGCTTCGAACTAAAACTCATTGAACATGAGCTCCTTGTAGTAGCTCTGTCCCTTTGGTCCCATGCCCTATTGGTCTTAATTACTTGCTTCATCCTTTCCGCTATCCTTGTGAATGGTTGATCTAAGAACATGCCTCCCATGATGGTATCAGTCACACATGACTATTCTCATCAAGAGCCTGATAGAAAATTTTCACACAGGCATCATCCATGATCATATGGTCCTAAACCATTCTCAAATATTTGGTGAACCTCTCAAACATTGTGCTAAGAGTATCACCTGGCAATTGGTCAAAGTTACAAATTTGATCCTTAAGTTTGAGCTTTTTAGAACTTGGAATGTATCTCTCTATGAAGGCTCTTGATAATTTTGCCTAACTAGTGATTGAGCTCTATGGGAGTTCTGACAACCATATTGTTGCATTATCAGTAAGAGATAGTGGGAACACACATAACTCAACAATATTCATAGAATGATTTTGTATACCCATCACACTCTTACACACAAAATGAACATCATAAAGATGACTATGAGGATCCCCAGTAGGTAACCCTACAAACAAATCACAGTTCTAAAGCATTTGGAGTAATCTACTTGATACCATGAACTTAGTGTTTGTCGGTAGTGGAGGAAACACTATAGCACCTGTGATGTCCATGAATATGGGATTCAACTGATATTAATCCCAAGCATATGCATTCTCATTGAAATCCCTATGGTGTGGCCTATTATCCCATGGGGGTGGATTTTCCTTTCCACCAACACTATCATCATTTTGGTCCATGGCTTCATCAACTGTAATATCCATGTATTCTTGGGTCATTCTCCTTGCAATATGTTAGATCTCAAGATTAATTGGAGCTAAGGGTCCACCTTGTCTCCTTGTATTAGGCATACACCTAGTACACCCTACAAAATAAACTAGGAAACAACAACAAAAACAAAAGTAAAATACAAGAGAATTAAGAAATCAACACTTGAATTAGTAAAAATCAAGTTAAAACCGCATTATATTCCCTGGCAATGGTGCCACTAATTTTGATCACACTCAAACAATACCTATCACTTTAAGCATAAAGCGATCGTTGTCATATGTAAAATCTAACCATGGGTTAGGGTCGAATCTTAAGGAAATATAGGACTTTGCCACATTGATTCACTAAAAATTATTTCAAATACTAAATAACTCTATTCTCAAGGAAAGGAGGGGGGTTTACAATGATTAGTCATAAATAAAACTAAACTAATAAAATGTAGAACAATCAAATTGGAAAGCAACGTGTGAAATTATCTTCCCCTTGATTCACTAATTCAAACACCCCGGATAACACAACCTAAATTAGGACAATTCATGCAGGACGTCAACTTAAGTTCTTCTAACCGTTAGGCAAAGGCGAATGTTGAATTTCACTATGATTCTTGGCATGCTACCATAGTATGCTAAACTAACCATTACTATTGTCCCAGTCATGTTCTCCTTGGTTGGGTTCATTTGATTAGATGAGAACACATAAATCAAATATTTTCACCCATTACCTTGTCTTATTCATCTGTTCCTTGATTGGGATCATGACACTAAGTGGGTTTTTAATGTTGGACAACATTAAAAAACAAGAAAAATAAAGGAAAATAGATAATACATCCAAATACCCAACTCAAGAAGTACAAATAATCTAGGTTACTAAGCTAGTTACTTATGGTTCTCATAATGCAAAGTTATTTTTTTGGCCACTCATGGCTTGGGCACACAAATCAATAATGAGATAAGAAGACATGGAAGATTTCCTACCAAAGCAAATTGAAGAATAATGAAACCCTTTTTAAAATTAGAATCACAAGCTTGAATGATAATATTAATCCATAAGTGAATCTAAATCTCCAAATTGAGTGTCAAAGTAGAACACTAAAAATTGTCTCTTAAAACCTCTCTACAATTTTTAATAGGATGAATAATAATGGAAAGATCCTCAAAAGCTTCTGCAAAACCCCTAAAATATACTATCTAGAAAATCTGGTCGGCACTTGCTATGGCTCGTAGTTACGATTCATAGGGTGACCTACGAGTCACAATCGAGCTTTCGTGGTATGCCATTGGCATTTTGGACCACGACTATGATCCACATCTATTAGTAGTAGTCTGGTCTATGACTCGTAGTACATCTCATAGTCCACTCTTGCATTTCTTAGTCCACTTTTTAGCAACTATGTTAATTGCTACGAGTCCTCCCTTTATGATTCTAAGAGGGGACTACGACGACTCATACCTTGAGCAGATATGGATTAACTTCAAATTCTCAAATTTTAATTTTGACCACTGTTAACTGCTATGAACAGCCTCTACAACTTGTAGATGAGTCCGTAGATCCTCACAATCTACAAAAATCTGCAACTTTTCCCAAAATAAGCCAACCTGTATTTTCTACAAAAATAAACACAAAAACACATAAAAACAATAAAAAGTATCCTTGAGGGCATAAAAAGTCCCATGTTTTAGGCATCAAATATGTTGTATTTTGAGAGTACGTCATAGCTTGGTCGACTTCAAGATTTTGGAGTAGTTGCCAGGGAATATGGATAGACTTGTTTAATTTAAATAATTTGGGAATAAGTCCTTATTTCCCTAATTTTTGTTTTTGGTTATTTTTGTTTTCTTTTAGGGTATTAGTGTATTGTATGCCCAACATACAAAGTCGAGCCATACCCTTGACTTCATTTAACCAGAGATCCAAAGAAGATTGAGAAGAATGCCCCAAAATAATGCCAACAATGTGGAAAATAAACCAAAACGAGAATAAGAATGCTAATAATGAAAACCCACTTCCTCTTGAGGACATTACTCCACAGACGCGGGACTTTAATGCCAAATCTTATCAGCAAAATCAACACCGGCCGAACCCTATGGCTATGAAGGTGACTGGAGCTATTATTTTACCACTACTATCAGCTGACACAAATTTCATGGTTTCAAGTGGGGTGCTTCAAATGCTGCAGAATCATGGGTTGTTTACGGGCCTACCATCATAGGATCCACATAGCCATTTATACAACATTGCATTTATTTGCAAGAGTGTGATGGGAACATAGAATCTATCCATGAATGTTGTGAGACATTGTCTCTTCCCATTATTTTTGAAAGGCAATGTAGCACTATGGCTTTCTGAGCTCCTGCAAAGTTTGATATCCAATTTAGCTGAGTTGCAGAGAGCCTTTTTGGAGAGGTACTTCCCGAGAACAAAGAAGATTAAGTTAAAAGACTAAATTAACAACCTTGAGCAACTTCCTAGTGATTCGATTAGTACTACATGAGAAAGATTCACGAAGTGCTTGAGGAGTGTCCAAGATCACGAAATTGTTAACAACATCCTGCTGGAGATCATCTACCATTCCATGGATATAAATAGCCAAGCATATGGTGACACCATTTTTGAGGGCATATTCATATATCAATCATTCGCAGAGATTGCAAAATAGTTAGGTATGGCGTCCAAACTAAATTATATGTGGCAACCCATGAACAAACCTCCCATCAAATGTTATGGTACGACTAGCATAAGCCCAGAGAAAGCAAAGATAAATGGGTAGGTCATGTGTATGCTTGCTCAAAGTAATACCAACATAGAGATTCTAATGAAGCAATATGAAAACTAGCTAGCTCTCAGAGTATCCAAGAAAGATATCACACCAGGCAGAGAGGACAGGAAAAATGTGTAGAAGTGTACCACAATGATAGCTATAGGAGTAGTCAATATATACCTCCCCACAATTATGATGTGGGTACCAATGGTTCCATGGTTGAGGAGATACCTAGTAAACTATTAAGGAGGGTAGCCGTAGAGGATAGGGGATTATGTCCCACATCGCCAGTATAAATCAAAAAATTGAATCACATTTTTCCATGATCAAATAGCTATAATTGCAGTTTGGACAAGTATCAACTCAACTCAGTTAATTCTATAAAGGCATAGTGTCCAACAACACAGTGCAGAACCTAATGGATACTAAATCATGTGACATGGTTATAACTAGTGAAAGGATAAAACTGCCGGTCCTACCATAATATTTGATAAGGAAGCATGTACACTTGAAGAAGTCTGAGTACTCAAGCTATCTATGTCATACCACGATAATAAATTAGGTGCTGCTTGGGAGGCAACCTAAGGTGGAGACTGGCACTTAGGTGCGCAGGTATGTTTTTTGACCCCAGTACTTATTTTATCTTTTTGCATGCATTGAGGACAATGCATCTCTTTTTCGATGGGGTGTGGATAGTTATATGCCTTAGTGAAATCTGAGTAGCCTTGGCTTATAACTACCCTAATTTTTGAATCCTAGAGGTTCTCTTGCCTCTACTAGTTTTCCCCATGGATATTTACTTTCTGTTGAATAAGAATGTTTAGGATGTTTAGGGTATTTGTA